>JAOVVB010155052.1:0-11739 GCA_028570985.1 Heterobranchus longifilis | reverse complement strand
CCTGGTTCAGATGTGGCCGGAGCATAGAAAACTCGCTTCCAATCACAGGACACTTCAAGGCACGTCGAGTTACGACTACTAGCCAATCACAACACAGTAGGGCGGCGGTGGGCGTGTTGCGTAGTGAGCGCGTCGTGTCGTGTCTGCAGGGCTGCAGCTGGACCTACTTGCAGAATAATGCAAAATAAATCATTTAACGTTTCATATTGTATACTACTAACGATCGCAGTATGCAGTATGTAGTAGGCGAAGTATGCAGTATACAGTATGTAGTAGGTGAATTTGAATACAGTCAGCCCAGACCATATTTTTGCTCTCGTGTTGTTGACCGCTAGAGGGCGCTAACTGTTTACTGTGGGACCTGAACCGCCGGCTCATCTGCTGTCGTTAGCTGCCCGTCTTGTTGTTAGCAGGTTGTCAGGGGCAGCGCACTAGTCAGCTAACATAACGTTAGCTAACACGGGATTAAGGGCTTTTAGTTAACGATGACACATTTATTTATCAAAGAAAACGACTGTCACCATACATGCTTTTTCACTCGGAACTGCCCAGTTTCTTTGGGTAAAAGCAGCAGAGAAGAAAGCGTCGATTCTTATCGAAACAGCCAGGGGTTTGCAGTGTTGTTTGCCCTGTAGCTAGCTAGCTTTGCTAACGTCAAGCAGCCAGCTAGCTAATGATATCAGACAGAGGTAAAGCGATAGACATTGGCAATAACGTTACCCTGTAAATACATAACACCAACTTTCTATTGCGACGGTTTGGTGCGAAAATGGAAGACGATCAGGAAGATTTAATGGAGCAGGAAGAAGAATACGATGACAGCGACAAACCACCACCGTCCCTCAAAGCCCCTCGTCGCCCCACTCGACTGCACATCCAGAGAAGTAATGTCTGCTCTCGGGCTTATTTCGTGGTGGTCATGGTCTTCTTCCATGTGTACATCCTGAATGTTATCGGCCTGCTTCTGTACGTGCACTACAACAACGGCCCCGGGGATCTTGTCAGTGGAGACGGGTCCACCTCAACAGCGTCAGTCAGCGAGAGCGGAACCCCTCTGCATCATCCTGCCCCAGCTTCTACAGAGCTGCATGTGGAGGACTATAGTCAAAGTTTCAGTCTTCCTCGCATTGAGGGGATACGGGTACGAAAACTGGCATAATTTCACTACGATTGAATATGCCATTTTAACTCACGGAGGGAAAATCCTACAGTGCAAAAAGTGTTACCCAAGCAAAAGTATAGCCTAGCTTGCAGCAGCCCAACCTGAAACATTTTGAAGGTCCCATATTATGCTCATTTTCAGGTTCATACCTGTATTTTAGGTTTCTACTAGAATACGTGTTTACATGCTTTATTATGTTAAAAAAAAAAAACATAATTTGAATATATCTGTATTCACCCTCAGTCTGAAATGCTCCTGTCTCTTTAAGCCCTCCTCCTGAAAAAGCCCAGTCTGCTCTGATTGGTCAGTGTTCCAGTTCTGCTGCATCTGCAGTGTCTCTGCACCATAATTGCAGCCAGGGAATGACTGTCACCACTTTCTACCTATAGTTGTGACATCACAACCATACAGAAGTCCTGACAGCTCGTTTAAAGGCACAGTTTCTGAATACGGGCTGTGTGCATTTCTCTGTGGATGGAGCTTTTTGATACTTTCACAGTATTCATATAGCACCTTGACCTGCTATAGAATAAAATAAGACATGGAAACCTTACTTTTTTACAATATGGGACCTTTAAAGCCCCATGTCCTGAGTGTGTTGATAATGCTTCTTGTCCATCTGCAGGTGGGTCATGTTCAGCAGGTGTCCCTCATGCCAGGCAGAACACATGAGATGAGAACGATGAGCCTGAAGCCTCTGCTGTTTGGTAAGTGCACTGTAATCTTTGGGTTTAATCTGCTGTTCATGAATGAATGGCATTTCATCAGGATTTAGAACACATTTAATTTTTCTCAAAGCCATACAAATATAGACCAGCAATATTTACTTAAAATTCACAGATATGTACATTTTCTATTAAACATCTTTTATTTCTTTGACCTCCACTGTCACAGTGTTGGTACTTTATGAGCTCCTCTGTGACCAGCTGACTGCATATGATCTCTTCCATAACCAGACATGTTTGGAAATGATTTGAAAAGGCTAGACCAAACATAATTTACAGTCATAGCTTTTTAGTTGAATTCTAAATGCTATGTCTGTCCTTTCCCTATGCATAGCTGTTTAATGCCACATTTCAGTTCGTTTGCATTTTCGAACCTAGCACATAATCCTAGCTCCTGCATCTGTGATGTTTCCATTTGCGCGCAGCTGCCATCAGGTTCTTGTCTCGTCTTTGCCAGGCATAAGCCTTATTGACCACCAGGCGCTCCCCCTGCACTGTGCCTGTCACTAAGAAGGTCCCGCCTCGTGGGTTGTGCCGTGTCATGTTCCTCACACAGGTGGCATCCCTCTCCAGCCACAGCTGTATGCGGGAGCGGATCTGCCCACCTAGCAGGGGTCCATGCTTCAGAACGTCCAGTTTGGCAGCCAGCGAGAACTGCGACAGGCTTACTGGGCTATACTTGAGCCGTGTTAGACGCAGTTTCACAACTGGGAAGAAAGCAGATAAACACAAACCATGATTGGCGTCAACTTTATAAGGAGCAGTGTGCTCCTTGTGTCATTTAATTGTCCAGAATTAATGGAAAACGTAGGAGACAGGAGAGAAGAGGTGAAACAATATTGATACGCACCAAAATCACTCCTACAAAAGGTCTCCAGTGTATCTTTTGAAGAGGAGGCCTCCTCCAGCTCACAATCCCGGCAGCTTGCCTGAGGCACTGAAATCGCAAAACCACTAATTGAATTGTTTGTTGAATGAAGTCAACTCAAACATATGTGTCTATGTAGCCAGCGTCTTACCTCTACGTCCCCCTGTGTGAACAGTGCTGTTGTTGATGGAGGAGATACACATGAGATGGTCTGCAGGATACTGGTCACAGCGCAGAATTTCTGGCCAGGGGTAGCCATAACAACTCATGATTGGTGCACAGCTGTCCCGTACAGAGTCGCACAAACTCCTGCAGGGCGATATAAACCTGATAAAGAAGAGATGGAGAGGGGAACATTGTCAGCGTTGAATAGATGAAAGGGTTTGAATCAATAGTGTAGCAGTGGGGAACAAACAAGACTGGATTAAATCACATTTGGTGGCTTGTTTTTCTTTTTCTAAAGTGAGAGGTGCTAATGTGACAAAAAGGAGATTATAGTGCTTTGATGGCTTTCTGTGTGAAACCAGGGCCTCACCTCAGATATCAACACCAATTTGCCTATAGCTTTCAAAAGGTGTTAACCCTGCCCCTATGTAACTTTGTCATTCATTTTAGTAATTTTATTGTTTTTAAATCCAGCTTCCAGATTTTCTAGCAATGACTTTCAGTAAACTTCCAGGTTTTGTAGCATTTTTTAGCATTTGAGCTTTAACATTTTTCAGGCAATTCATTTCACATTTCACTATTTTCTGCACTGCTTTTAAGCTCACAGGCATTTTCTGCAGGGTTACCTTTCTACCATACTACAACAATTGCTAGCATTTCTAAACAAAAACTTGTGAGCACTGTCTTGTGAACATCACAGTTCCTACAAAGAGTCAGACTTAAAAAGGTTGGCAATATATGTTCATAGAAAAATGAATTCATTAGTTATTTCAAACATAAAAATAAAAAAACGATAAGGAAACAAACAAAACAAGAGTAACGGTGTCCGAAAAGGAGTAGATGGAAGTAAAACTTATATATCCCTGCCCCTTTCTCACTCTATTAACATATATTATTTAAACAATTTCCAAAATGTATTTACAACCAATATAAACATACAAACAAATTAAATATATAAACAACTATCCCAAGTTTATTTACAACCCAAATGTCCACCCGGTGTTAAAAAATAAATAAAAACCAACCCTTAACACAACCCTTCCTCGTCTATATACCTTCACGCTTTTTGTGTGTGTGTGTGTGTGTGTAAAGTTACCTGTCAAGGCAAATGGGTGCAAAGAGAGAGCAGAGGAAGATGCGGGCATCAGGGTGGCACTCTCTGGCAAGTAGTGGCAGCCAGCTGGCACTCTGTTGTACTGCCTCAGCTGGGGACTCGTGGCCCAGCAGGTTGGGCATCCTCATGGTGTCATATCCGATGTTTTGGCACAAGGCCATGCCCGACGGGATCGGGACACAGCGAGAAGAACTGCGGGGCTCCCACAGTCCACCCTCGCCTACAGAAAGCATGGAACTGAAGCCAGTAGTAGCAGTACCAGGGTCCCCCCACACCTCACCATCCTCTCCTGCTGCAGCTCCTGGTCTCGAAACATGAGTATCTCCGAATCCAGTTTCAGCGTTGCCCTCAATACTCGCCCTGTCCCCGCCCTTGTCCTTTGCTCCGGATCTAACCCTGCCCTCAGCCCTCGCTCGTCCCTCCAGCCCTGCCCTTACTCTACCAGGACCAAGCGCTGTTGTGCTGCTCGGCCCGGCAAGCAGAAGGAGAAATAGTAGGGAGGCTGAATGGGAGGACTTTCTGATAAAATGAGGGCAGAGCACTGCAGTCATCCTGGGACAGAAGAAGAGAAATCCTGAAGTGTGTCTCTTGAGTGAATGAAGACCCCTGTGTGACAGACAGAGCAGGAGAGGGTGGCAGAATAGGTGTATTTATAGTGGGCGGTGATTTGCATAGGAAGGGGTAAGGGGAGGTGTAGAGAGCAGTAGGAGAAAGGGGTGGGACGCACATTAATGTGTTATTAGAGATGTGGATCCACTTGCATTTATGAGCAGATTTAAGTGTGTTTGACAGAGCTAAGGTGGATGACTTGGCATTTGGATACTTCTGGCTGTCTGCCATTTCCATCCCCACAGCTTGAATTGAGGAAGAGACTGGCCCTCATGTAGTGAAACTCCTCCACCCCTTCCATCCCGCATTTTCCACCCCACACCAAACCACCCTGTCCCACCCTGACCTATTTGCCTTTGCACTTCTTTTTGTATCCACCTCTCCTGCTAAGAGGGAAGGATTTGATGTTTTTATGAATATTTAATGCTCATGAAAGACTCATAGTAGCAAGGAGACAATTAAGCTGCCCATAGAGCAAAGTCACTGCAGAGCCATAAACTCTCTCTGAGCAACAGAACGTGAGATCTGTGTGCAGGCACTTCGGCAATGATTAGTTGATCAACGGAAAATGAATCAACAACCATTTTGATAATTCATTATTCGTTTTAAGGCATTTTTGGAGGAAAAAATGCCCCAAATTCACTTATTGCATCTTCTCCAATGCAAGGATTTGCTGTTTTTGCCTTGTCACACATTTGACTAAACTAAACATTTTTGGTATAATCAGCAGATTAACAAATACTGAAATTAATCAGTAGTTGCAGCTCTAGTGCACACTGCTTGTGCGTGTGGGTGAACACACAAACGTGTGTAGGACACAAACAAAATTGGTGTCGTCCTGCTGTGTAGCCATGGCCTGATTCCTGCTCAGACAAGCAGGTCACTTCCTTTCCGGGGGAGAAAGAGACCGTGGTGGGAGGGAGAAGAGGAAGGCTCAGTCCCCCTTCATTCATATCAGTTATCCAGATTAATGAGGCTTGACTGGACAATAGGGATTAACCAAGTGGGTACAGTGTAAAATACACGGGTGACAAACAAGGTCTCTACTGTACAGGCAGCCAACCTACCGGAAGTCTTTTATTAAGAGGGAAAATGACTGACAGACATGGATGGATTGTTGGAAGAGAACAGGAGGGAAGCATGGAACTGTCATTTCTACCTTCACACTTAGATCTGAATAAGTTTAATACATGTATCTAATAGAATACATCAAATCTGACTTTTTGCTGGAACCCAGATGGACCTGAAATGTGTAGAAAATGTGAAATTAGAGCTGGGCGATATGGAGAAAATCAAATATCACGATAGTTTTGACCAAATACCTCGATATCGATACTGCGACGATATTGTAGGGTTGACTATTGGTGCTTTCACAAAATATTTACACAATGAGATTTTTGATCATTAATCATCTGTAATGTGGATACAATGAATAAGTGGGTAAAGGCAAATAATAGAACATCTAGAACAGTCTGGTTATAAGTTCAGAAAATTACATCACTTTACTGTAACGCAGCCTTTAAAACCAGGAAAAGCCAACACTTATGCCATATTGCGATATCTAAAATCTAAGACGATATTTAGTCTCATCACGATATTGATATAGTATGCATAAATTGCCCAGTCCTACGTGAGACACTACTCGAATTGAAAAAAATGGAGACAAGAGATTGACTGTTTTGAGGTGGAGTGGCTCGGAACAGCATTACTAATAACTATAGTAGGAAATGAGAATGAGTAGGCTATTCCAAATCTGATTCTTTTACTGCTTTGTACTAATTAATATTAGCAATTACTGACACCCAGAAGCCCGCACTGTTCCCACCCTCCTCTGGGAGAAGTCCAGTGTCGTCACTCATTAAACCTGCCTGTGGGATAGGCTATACCACAAATGGCTCACTGGGGAGTGACAGAGGGGAATAGCTTGTACTAATTATATACACAGTCTGTATACATTCACAAAAGAGTTCCTGTGCTTAAACACCTACTAAAACATGCAAAAAAGACAGGTATAATGAATTAGCATCATTAGCATTGCTCCAAAGTGAGGTGGTTTTCACACAGATTACTGTAATGTGATAAAAGACCCTATATTTAACTCTTTGTTTGTGTAGTCTGGTTTATTACAACTTGTAAATTAATTTAGCATCTGCATGGTCTTTATTATCAGAACACAGATCAAATAAGAGGCGCTAAAACAATTTGCTTGTTATGAGTCCCTGTTTTAATGAGAAATTGTTTTATAATGCACTGTTATGAGTAGTTTATGGGATTTGTCTTTCTTTTTAGGGCCTACACATCCTAATCATACTATTATTAGCATACACTGATCAGACTATCTCAAAATTACCCATTCACACTGAAAGGTTTTGTTAGGCCATCTAAAGTAATCCATTTAGTCTGACAGATCAAGCCTGCACGGTCAACAGAGATCTTAATCCACTTAAATCACTCACTCACCGTCTCAGGTGTGCAATAAAGTTGTGTGTGTGTGTGTGCAGAGGTTGTGAGTGGGAATTTCCAGACTTTATCAATTTAATTTTAAGTGATGGCATAGACAAGAACGATGTTACTGTTGTGAGTCTGCAGTTGAAAAGAAAAGGTTTCTGCTTTTTATCAATTAGCGGCTTCACTCCTGCCTAATCATCATGTGTCATTTTTCACACGTGGAGGTGTGAATCACTATGCACAAACCCAGAATGTCAGCCACACTTTTGCATGTTTTTGATTAGCATTGCATAATTTTCAAGGCCTTCTCTTTGATAGATTGTATATATCCTTGGTCCTCACTCTAATCTTGGGTAGCGAGAGAGCCTGCTGCTATTATGATAATATGGGCCTTTCATTAATGTAACTGTGTATTTGGCTACACATTATGTGCCTTCAAAAATCAGCGACTAAAATAAGTTGTCTGAGAGTTTTTTCAGTCTTCTGTGGAAAATATAGTCTCCACAGACTCATATAATTTGTAATGGAAAAAAATAATTTTGTGCAGTATATGATTTGGGTGAGTATGTGAAATGAATACATCTCAATTTCAAATTCAGATCTGTGAAAGGTATTGGCAGCATTTAGTCATAGACCGTATAAAAGAAGTGGACGTAGCCTCCAGGTCTGAAAAGTGAAGCCGATGCAGAAGTGCCTTAAACCTGCACCTTTCTAATGGCCAGCAGGGGGCGACTCCATTGGCTGCAAAAAGTCCAATTGTATAGAAGTCTATATGAAAATGACCCAACTTCTCACTTGATTTATCACCTTAGTAAACATTTTCCTAATGAGTTTATGGTCTCAATCACTAGTTCCAAGTCTTCTTCAGTACAGTATGATGTTTATTTAGTAAATTATGGTCCCATTTAGTTCTCAATCAGATCCACCCCTCGCTTGTACCCAGCTCCATCCTCTCGTCCAAATATGGTCACTTTTGGCTCCAAATAAATCCAAGATGGCAACGGCAAACTCGAGGCTTCAAAAGGGTAGTCCATCAATGGGTGACATCACGGCGGCTACGTCCACTTCTTTTATACAGTCTATGCATCTAACCACGCATGTCCAATGCTGCAATGTGTCCTCTAACATTCGCCACTGTTCTCTTTTTCCTGTTAGAGATCCCTGGCTTCCTGTCGGAGGAGGAGTGCCGTGTAGTGGTGCAGCTGGCTCAGCTCAAGGGTCTGATGGAGAGCCAGACGACAGCACCCAGCCAGGGTCAAGAGGAGTCAAACCAGCCACTACTTTCTCTCAGCACAGAGGAGGTCTTCAGTCTGTTGGACCTAAACCAGGACGGGCTGCTGCAGAAGCAGGAGGTGACCGGAGAGAAATATCTTGTATCCATAATATGCCATAGAGCTGTCGGAGGGAAATAGATTTCTAGAAAAATCCATTCTAAGTACTGGATAATTAGATGTATTGTCAACATGTGCTACACTTTTTTGTTGAAATAAGAAAAACATTCTGGTCTCTCACTCTTCCAGATTGTGAGTCACTCACGCTCTCGAGATGGAACTTGGTTGAACCCGGACAACTTACGGCAGATACTCACCGGTCTGGAAGCCTGCCCGACAGGTTAGTGCCTCCGTGGCTTCTGACTGATTCCACACAGAGCATATCATCGGTTAAGTTTTGGGGCACATACAGTACAAGGTTGAATTCCTTTTTCTTTCTTTTTTCAATGAATTTGTGAGACACTAGGAGAAACTCACTGTGACTTGAAATGGAATCAATTTGTCTTGAAATGTAACTTTCTCAATTTAAAGGACATTTTCTGAATTATGAGTGCTTTGAGACACGGAAATCCGAAAACACGAGTAAAGTGAGAAGAATGAGCAAAGATTCAGTCTCAGTGGTGCTACTATTTATTTTTAGCAGCTAGTTGAAATTTCTCCTCATCCGATTTCTGTGCTTCCAAAAGAGAATTTTATAGTTTAGTTTGGTTTATTAAATGTATTTGCATCAGGGACCATGTACAAAAATACATTAATCTCCAAAAAGAGTCCCTGAGCAGGTGAAAGGACACAATAAAATCAGAGCAAAATTATGTCATCTCCACTGCAAATAGACCAACAACTTATTGATGCCCACACAGGCATATGCACACACACCACACACACACACACACACACACTAGCACACTTCATAGAAATAAATACAAATATCAAAATATTACATACATATGTATATCCAAAGGTCGTCAAAATGTCAACGTGATATGCTGACAAGACAGCGGGACTTTGCTTCAGTGTGTGTTTCTACAGTGGTTGTGTGGCTGACGGGCGGCTGTGATTGCGTGTGAGTCTTTGTGAGTGGCAAGGCCGGAAGAGGGGTGACACCGTTTGGACCTGATGCCATTGTGCCAGGCGTTGTACACATCCCAGTCCGGATGTGCCTCATCCTATCTCATTAAAAACTGATTATTCTCCAACCCCTTTTCTTAATCTAACCCCCGGATCTCCTGTATCCCCCCCCCCCCCCCACCCCCTCCTCCACTACTCTTTCGTTAACCCAACGCCCCTCCCTCCCCGGCCACCTCTTCTCTGGCACCCCAGCTATTGTTGCGGCCGGGGCGCGGTCTCCCAGGGGAACTGATGGGGGTCAGACATTCATTCAGCTGAGAGTAACGGCTGGACAAAGAGGGAAGGAACGGAGGCTAAATGGAGAAGGGAGGCTGTTATAGCCTACTGTTCACTACACTGTCCAAGAATTCCAAATTAAATTAAACTGAACTGGAATCGTGATAATACATAACTGAAAGATGGGTTTAATCATTTCACAGGGCTCCATTCATGCCTGGAGTTATGAGGTTATATTTTAACTGTACTTTTATCTCCCAGGCTCCCAGCTACATGAAGGAATTCAAAATATTCCTGTAAAGGATTGCGTGTGTGTTCCTGGCAGGGATGCTGACCTTGGAGGACTTTAGGCGTGTTTATGATGTGTCCCAGCGCCCGGGGCAACAGCAAGGCGGGAAGCTCCGTGGTCAGTTCAAACAGAGAAACAAAAATACATGGCTTCACCAAGGCCCGGGATCCCACCATGTGCTGCAGACACTCAGGAACAGGTAACTTCACGTACACACACTTTGTCATGCTCTCACAATAGGAGCCAATACACTTGTCATTTATTATATACTTGTATTTTTTGCTCTCTTAATGTGTTTCGCTCAGAGTCATCAGTCTGACACGTCTGCCGTGCACACTGGTTGAGCTGAGCGAGCCGCTGCAGGTGATGCGCTACGAGCACGGAGACTTCAGTAACGCCCACCATGATAGCAGCCCTTCTCATTCAGAGACTACCTGCGCACACACACGACTGGCGGGAAACACGTCTGCTCTCACAGAGGTCTTTTGCAGGTATGTATGTTTTTTTTGGTCAATATGGTCGATATACAGACAAGTACAACACAGGCCAATAATACAATATCAAAGGGGAAGGCTTTGTCCACAGATCAAACCAGTGGTTCCCAAACGCCCCCCTTTTGTAGATAAAAAGATGCACACCGCAATGCACCCACATAACCACACTAGACAGGTACTTTGCTTGCAAACCTCTATAGAATTTATTTTAAACGTTGCCTGTGGTGAATACAGAACTGCAACTTCAGTGTGCCAATTTTTCTGCCTCGTCATATTTTTTCTTGTCTTTGTTTTGGTAGTTGTGACGTTTTGGTGCATCATCTGCTTTACGTTTACCTGGCATTCCTGTCACAAACTTGTCCACGCTTTGCTAGCAGTGCAACACAACAATGCATCAGTTATTTATATTTAGCTTCACCCCCCCCCTAAAGGGGTCAGGGTTAGTAATACCAATATATTCTAAAAACAGGGACCAAATCTATGTATGTAATTTTTGCTTAGTTTTTATTCAGTTACTAGTTATGTAATT
Organism: Heterobranchus longifilis; assembly: GCA_028570985.1. Lineage (NCBI taxonomy): Eukaryota > Metazoa > Chordata > Actinopteri > Siluriformes > Clariidae > Heterobranchus > Heterobranchus longifilis. The sequence goes on along the minus strand of JAOVVB010155052.1, from coordinate 721 downwards.
TCACAGACAGGACACATCTCCAAATGACTGAAACTACATAGCACGTCTGTATTTTTCTCTGTTTTTATTTGTAGATTTACTCAGATTTTGGTGTAATGGTTGGATCATTGTTTTAGTGTAATGTGATTTATTAAAACATTTTATAGTGAGTTGTTTCATGATCAGTGTTCGGTGAGAAAACAAAGAAATTAGTGCCTGTTTCCCAAGATGATTACTTTGAAAATATGATTTTAATGCCAAACTATTGTCATTGCTTTTAGACAGCTGTTCAAAGTGCTGGTGCGTAAAACAAAAATAGTTTTGGGGAGACAGTTTTTCACCATTATCTGTATTTGTTGTTTCCTTTCTTGTTTTATCCCAGGTATCTTACCGTGTTATTCTACCTCAGCTCTGCAGAGGAAGGTGGTGAGACCACCTTTCCTGTGGCAGATAACCGTACCTATGAAGAGCAGGTGAGTGTGCTTTCACGACTCGCCGTCATAAACCTGCAAAGCCTCTTTTCTTTTTCACCACTGCAAAATGATGATAACTGTACATGACCTGAATGCTGCTGATAAACACGCAGACGGTGCTGACCCGTGACAAGGAATCTGACACCTCAGTGAACATAGTGTGCCAAAATAGATGATTAGACACAAGCTGTTTACAGCTGTGTGTGTGTGTGTGTGTGTGTGTGTGTGTGTGTGTGTGTGTGTGTGTGTGTGTGTGTGTGTGTGTGTGT
>JAOVVB010155042.1:0-11739 GCA_028570985.1 Heterobranchus longifilis | reverse complement strand
TTCTACCAAAGTCATTTTCTGGTAAAATATCTGTACTTTTACTCAAGTGTGGCTTTCAGGTACTTCATCCACCACTGAATATAATTTACCAAAATGTTGAATTTATGTTTAGGAGCTGTCAGTAGGTTGGGGCAGTCACTAACATTACAACAAAATTGATCTAATTTACTTTTATTTATAATATTTAGCTAAATGTATATATACTTATATAGTTATCTCATTTTTTCCAACTGAATTATATTTAAAATTCAAGAAAAAGTTCAATAGATGTTTCCAAAGTCAATGAGTAATGGTGTTACGTAATCGCGATCTCACTGTTGACCAAAATAATCTCAATTAGGATTTTTGCTGCAATGGAGCAGACCTACTTTTACTTTTGTCAGATACTTTTATAATTATTTGGATTGCTGAGATTATAGTGTTTGGGTCCCTGCACTCAACATTTTAGGTTAGAACATAATATATCTAAGAATAAACTTTTACATCTTTATATTTAAATAATTGGCAGTGGTGGAAGAAGTACTCAGATCCTTTACTTAACTAAAAGTGGAAATACTATTGTCTAAAAATACTCCACTACAAGTAACAGCCCTGAATTCAAAATATTACTTAAGTAAAAGTACAGAAGTGTTATCAACTAAATGTACTTAAAGTATCAAAAGTAAAAGTACCCATTATACAGAATGTTCTGAAATGTAGTGGAGTAGAAGTATAAAGTAGCATAAAATGGAAATACTCAATTTTGACATACTTGTACTATACTTAAGTACAGTACTTGAGTAAATGTACTTAGTTACATTCCACCACTGGTGAAGTGTGTGTAGAGGATAATGTGATGTAAATAAACAAAAAGGTGATTCAAGTCAACCAAAGCTGTGCTCTCAGTGATTTAGGTCTTCTGAGTGTCACAGTAAAGATACTCGAGGTAAACGTTCCCTTCCTGTTTCCTTCAGCTCTGCGAATCACCCGAGTGTGAGGGACCTGGACTACAGAGTCCTGCTGCGGTTCCCACAGCGAGTGAAGAACCAGGGAACAGCGGACTTCCTCCCGATGAAGCCCAGACATGAGTGGGAATGGCACAGCTGTCACCAGTGAGTTTATACTAGGGATAGATCGATTAATCGGTCGGCCGATCGATCGGGCCGATTAATGACATTTTGAGATTATCTCAGATCACAAGGCCGGTTAAAGTGCAGAGTGTGCAGATCTACAAAAGGACCGTTTATACATTTCAGAAACAAAGAGATGCTGCTATCTGCTTAATAATTGTTAAATAAATGTTAATTTATGTTCAGCAATTTTGTGTCACATTTGTTTGTATGTATTATTATTATTATTAAATAGTTGTAGGCTATTTTAGAAGATGGAATCTTTAATCTGCACTATAAGTCGGCCATCTGCCGCCCTGCTCTCTAAATATCGGCATCAGCCATTGAAAAACCCATATCGGTCGACCACTAGTTTATACTCAGTCCATGCACAGATGTATTGTAGACTCTTTGACTTACCAGATTTTACTGAATCATACATTTTATAAACTTTCAGTTAATTATAAGAAATTAAACAAAATGTAGTTTATATTTCAGTTTCATATACTTGCTGTCTACATTATTTTAAGTTGTGGCAGAAAATGTGAATTAATGAATATGCATACATAGTAACTCACCTGTATGTATACAAGTAAAAAACATATATTTGTATCTACTGATTTGATATAAAACATATAGGAAATTAAACAAATCTTAATGTTAAACAAAGTAAGTGCTTTTTATACCTGAGTACATTTGACATCAAATGCTTATAGCAGCATCCTTCAGCAGATTATTGAATGGAGATGGTTGGCTACTGCTGGCCGACTCCGTCAGCCATTTAATTTCAATTTTGCTCAGAGGCTCTCATACTGGAGACATCAGCTTTGTCATAAAGGGGCAGTATCTTGCCATATGAATAACTTATCCTATCTTGGCCACTGTACCATCAATATGAGCTGACCAGACACATTTGCAGTAAAGTTCTCATTTGGATCTGAGTCTCTCTCTCTCTCTGTGTGTCTGCAGGCACTACCACAGTATGGAGGCCTTCAGTAACTATGACTTGCTGGACGTCTCCACTGGACAGAAGGTCGCCGAGGGACACAAGGCCAGTTTCTGTCTGGAGGACACGTCCTGTGACCCGGGGATACGACGACGCTTCGCCTGCACTGCTCACACACAGGTCAGTCTTCCTGGTCTCTGATTGATCTATTTTTCTATTGATCTATTCATCCTATGGAGTCATAGGTGTGCCATAAAAAAAGAATGAATCTGTAAAAGAATAAGCCTCGTATGCCATTGTTGACAGCATATGGAAAGACCAGAAAGTGGTGTGCTTACCACGGCACAAACAGGAAGTCAGCGTGGGAAGAAATGCTCGGCCAAAACCAGTTGATTGACAGCTTGGCCCTTCAGGGAAAAGCAAATGTAATATGGAAAATAATAATGAAAAAAATAAATAAATAAATAATATTATATATAAAAAAATTAAAAAATATATACAGAAAAATATAGAGTAATTTATATGCAAAAAATATATATTTTTAAAAATACAAAAATATACAATCAAAATCAATAAATATTTGATCGCAAAAAATACATATATATACAGAAATAAATGAATGTGAAAATAAATGTAAATGCTTATAATTATTCTTTTATACTTTATTTCTCTTTATATTTCCACATTTCTTTATTATCTTATGTATTCTTTTATTTATTTCTCTTTATATATCCACATTTATTTTCTTATTCTTTTACAGATGCATTCTTTTTTTTATGGCACACATATGACTCCATACTATCCATCCATTATTTTATTCAGTTGAATGTGATTAGATGATGATTCATTACTGTGAGATTAACTCTTTTCAGAGTAATGTAAGTTTGGATGTTTCTCAGGGGCTCGGTCCTGGTTGTTACGACACGTATCACGCCAACATCGACTGTCAGTGGATCGACATCACCGATGTGCCGCCCGGAAACTACATACTCAAGGTGGGAGCGTAGAACTGCTTTATGATGAATAATAATCAGATTCATTTTTGACTTCACAACAGCATGTTTTCATATGACTGGAATCAAATGAAATATTGACGTTTCGTAGCCGTTTCTGCTGTTTCCTAGGTGACAGTGAACCCCTCTCAGCTGGTTCCGGAGTCAGATTTCTCCAACAACGAGGTGCGCTGCGACATCAGGTACACAGGAAGCTACGTCCAGGCGAGAAACTGCCGGATCACTGTGTAAGTCAGTCTCATGTTCTCACTTCTCACTTGTTATAGCTGAGCTCAGAAGTAAAAGAAGAAGAGCTCATCACCGATGTCTATTGTTTGTTCCACAGAAGCTGACGTGACTGAAGACAAATACAGAAACGTATACTTCATAACTTCTTGTTGCTCTTAATGTGCAGTTGCTACTCTGTTGCGCAGCTGTTTTACTTTTAAATGTTTTATAATCTGTTCGTATTTATGTCATATATGATATATTGTAGCTACAGCCAGGCTGGCTAGATGTTAACTTATGTTATTTGTAAGAATATACATTTTTAAGCAATGCAAGTCAGTGTCATTAACACATATAAAAACGTTATTAAGGAAGATGTGTAAATTAATTTCGTCATACTGTACGGCTAAATTGGTGCTTATTCTGAGGAAAACAATGGTGCTCTTCTCCCCTGAAATGTATTAGCATTTTGTCTTGTCAGAGAAAAAGATCCTCTGACTTATATTGACCACATACGTATGAGTACAGACTTATGAGTGCTGTTAAAATATAAAAAAAACCAAATATGCAGTATCGCATGTATGATTTTGTGTATACTAAAGACTTTATATTATATTAGTATTAGTATTATATTTGTATTATATTAGTATATTATAGACTGTTCTTTTACAATCTAGTGAAAGGGCATTTAATTGTGTAAAGGTGTTCTCACTTTTTATTCTATTTTATAAATTTTTTTAAAAGTAGGGTTTTTTTAAACAAAAGTACCATTGATGACGCCTTACTTTAAAAAAAAAAAAAAAAAAAATCTAAATAGTCACTACTGATGGGATAATTTGAACAAATATTTAACAACATGAAGTCATTCCACTGCAAACTGAGAGCCATTAGAGTGAGGAGAGGTACATTTCTTAAATGCTTTTGGAATAACACGCCTCAGAGAAATACCTGAAATTATTCCACTTAGCACATTTACGTCTCTCGGAAATGGCAAATGACGCGAAGCTTCACACCACAAGCCTGTTGTTGCATGTTGGTCATGTTGTGTTACAGATGAGTGATTGAGAAAACATTTATTCACCTGCACGGCAATAACTCCATGGGAGGTGTCTGGGAACGCTATGTTTACACTTTGCGGAAATTAATAAATACTCACCACAACTATTCTTTTGCTCTTTTTTCAACAGTGTTATTTGCTGCCCAGCACAAATGTGTTGTTTCATAGTCTTGTAATGTTAAATATAGAGCGTGAAGGTGAAAGATTTTGAAGCTTTTGAGTATACTATATTAGCTTTTTGTGGTCCTTGTAAAGTGAAGAGAAGATCTCAGCAACTCTCATGCAAAGCCTTGATGAAAGAAGAAACAGTTTCAGGATGTTTATGAGATGAATATGCAGCAGGTGTATACTTTCTCTACTGCTCTGCAGCATCTGTTACTGTTATTGTACTCCCTCTGTCTTATGGCAACACCAGGGCCGCAGCAGATCACTAACTTCTCTACTCCCTCTCATGGTAATGGCTGGGTTGATGATCTCCATCTGTTATTTCACACTTTGAAAGTTATGAAGGCACAGGAAAGTTTTAGATATCTGCATTAACATTAGTTGCTGAAATAGCATTCAGATGCTTTACTTACTGTAAGTAAAAGTACTAATGCAACAATGCAAAGTAAGTAAAAAATCCTGCAATCAAAACCCCTTAAGTAAAAGTACAGAATAAGTAAAAGTACAGGATAAGTAAGACTATGTTACTGTTGTAGCTGGTCAATGTGGAGCTAATTTAACTAGGTCCTACTTTATATACAGTTAGGTTGTTCAGTTCAGGGTTTCAGAGTTCACAAGATAAATCTGAGGGGTTGTGAGTTAATTAATGATGAAGGAAAGACAAACAACAAAGTGCTGCTAGGCTACAAAAATAATTGTATTCAGTTTTTGGACATTTATCTAATCTTTGCTTTTTTGTTAATTATTGGCTGATTTTACTTCTTTAGGCCTCAAACAGGTAGGCTGTTCATATGACACCATCTGAGAAGTTTAGAGGGGCAATCACTCTTTGGTGGACCTGCTCATTTGCCAAGGAGCCCCAACTAGACGCTGCTTTTTTGTATGAGGTCACAAGTCAAAAAGTTTGGAAACCACTGGTTTATTCTTGTATTTTATCAGCTTATCATATGTTATATTTAGGTAAAATAAGAATCTGTTAAAACTACTTAAGTAGCCTTCAGTACTTCAGTAGTCTGGCTTACTATGTGAACAGTGCGGGGATAAAGCCTCCGGGAGATCTGCCCGGCGCCTGGAAACAGGAAGTCCGTGTTCCCGTTCTCAAAGTCCGTTCACTACAGAAAAAAACAAAACAACCTCCGAGCTATGAACCTACACGCTGAAATGACATGTTTTGAAGATTTGGATCGTGTAATAAGGCAGACCTGCTCTGTTCTTTTGGTGAATGATTATAAAGCTCTACAAAGAATAATGTTTACAACATTTTCGCGGAGATGTTCCACTGAAGCGGGTTCCCTCCCGACACTATTTTGCAGAGGCACCGTCGCTGTACGTGGGGCTCGGCGCTGCCCATGGCGATTGTGATTGGTTTATGGAAATACAAACAGGCCAGGGAGTTTTTTTGTACTATCCAGGAGTGAAAGCACATTGAATCCAGACTTTCCCCCATCAGCGCGGTGGAGATAAGTCTGGCTATGCGAGACTAGTACTTCAGTAACTTTCCATTGCTGTAAGGATAATGGATGCAAAAGACGGGGAAGTATCAGGGATGAGGAAAGTTTCAGTGCATGTACCACAGATATCCACATCACACTGGGCTTGAACCTATTTTATAACCCCAGATTTCTCTCATCCTCCTACCCAAACATGGCCTCTCTTTGGAGCGCACACCATCTTTGGTCAGAGAGCCGTCGACGTGTTCCACTGATGTGAATTTGAGTGTGACAGAGGGTCAGGGCCTCCTCCGCCTCTCCAGGTGCTGTTTGCTCAGGGCAGGCCGACCTGCTAAGCCTGCACGGCGTGCAGGATGGGCAGAGCTGCCGGTCGCCCCTGCCTGCCCCCGCTGGAGATGGCGAGGAGGAGAGAAATTCCACAGATCCGCAGACGGCCAGGAAAACCTGACTGCAAACTGCTGACATCAGCAGCACCACCACGGCTAAACCATTCTTATCACGGGCTGAAGGTCTGTGAGGCTGTGCCCAGCAGAGGCCCGACTGTCTGAGACTCCCGGTCAACAAGTGTCAGAGCCAACAGGCGAGACTGCAGTGACACTTTATGGCAGTCAGTTTGGCCCTTGTACAGACACAAACTGCAAAACTGTCAATACTGAACCCATCAACCTTCATGCTTCTGCTTTTTTTCCTTTTTTGTGGCAGCTTTAAGTTCAACTTTTTCATCTCTGCAGTTTGTTTTATAACTGAAAATGTCTGGATGTCTTTTGAGTCACACATTTGTAAACCTCGTGACTAGAATTCAAAATAAACATTTGTGGGTTTGAACGAAGCTTGTTCACATAGTTCATTAGATAATAGAGTTAATCACTGACAGACCTGCTGAAGAGTCTGCGGGAGGGATCCAACACTGACAACACCATGCCAGTGTTCAGATTAATCAACATCCTTCACAATTCATTTAACACATTTAGACAATTATGAACTCACACATCAGCTCCATGATATAACTGTAACACCCGTCCCATGTAGCTATGCGGATCTGCTATGTGCAGTACTATAGGCAGGGCCCTGGTACATTGTTCAAATTTAATGGAGCTATTAACTCTACTTATAAATGATTATGTTTCTTACAGCCTTTGTTCCCTTTTTCTGATTTTTTTTTCTTCTTTCTGGCAGTGTAGAAGCCATTTTTTGTTTTGTAAAAAAAACTAGAAGGCGTCACACTTTTGAGTTATAGTGATGTAGTCACTGTGCATCCCTCATCAAGAGAAAAGAGTCTCAGGTGTGCAACATGAGGACACCATGAAGATATACTGTGCATTCCAATATCCATACTACCATAATTCCATACTATTTAGTATGCCAGAAAACAATGTAGTACGTCCCAATACATAGTATGTCAAATGCAATATGCCAAAAATATCAGGATGTCCTACTGCATGCAGTCAGATTTTGCAGTATGCAAGCCAGCATGCTCTTCTGGCTGTTCTGACCCACAATCCTACAAGAGGGTCATAGTTCAAGGCGCAATGTAGTACAATATATTAGTATGTCCCATTTGTATGCATAGGCTACTGCATGCAACAGTATGTACTTTGTAAGTGTAGCTGCAGTATGTACTAAAAGTTAAAAGAAAAAGTATGCAATTTGGAACGCAGTGTTTTTCAACCACACACTCAGCAGGTTTGACACATATACGATAAAGAGTTTGTTTTTTGTTAGTAACTTGATATTGAACAAACACTTTATTTATTTGAGTACTTTTATATTGTGGATAAGTCCATCCCAAGGTGTACATTAAAAGGCTTAATATATGATGGAAAGCCATGTCAGGCAGTGCCTCCAATAAAATTAAGGAATTATAATAAAGGTATATATATCCGATTAGAGTACCCAATATGAATAAACACAAAAAATATTATTAATGTATTTGGTCACGTTTTAGTCTCTCTTAAATCTGCATTTGTAGCCTCTAATTAGGCTCTGGTACTTCTATTTAGGCTCAAATATAACAAGTGCACAGCATTTTAACATGTGAACATTAATAATATACTGTGGACCCACACTCACTCACACACCCTCTGCAACTCTTGGGAGCATTGAGGCCTAAAACTGTAATGACTGTTTCACTTGTATACACAAGTAATCACAATGTGCATGTGCAAGTTTATCAGTACTTACGAATGCAGGGAATATTCAGAGGGGTAGGTGAGGGGAAGTGATGGACGACGGTCAGCAGAGTAGGAGAAACAGCAGCGACAGTCTACTGTAGCACACCAGCAGGAGGGAAACTGTTGTCCAGAGATCCTCTCTCTATTACCCGTCTCCTAAATCACACAAATCAGCTAAAACACACGTCCATATGCTATTTCATGGCGAGCTAACAATATATTACAATAATTGACTTAACCAATTACTTAAAATGCAAAGCTAACAGTATTAAAGCAAAGCTAATGGCTATTATGCTACTCGTGATTAGCAACAGGGCTACATTGTTTTTACACTATAACATGTAGTCACAGTATAGAAAACAATACACAAACTGGTATTTACCTCTTTATGGACGACGTGTCTCTACTTCCTCCCACTGTACAAAAGTGAAGCCTAAATATCCCAGATACGGGCGCCGCCATGTTGTAATTTTTGCAACACAGTAGTGCTGCGTTCAAGACACCTCGGAACTCCGCAAAAACTTCTCCAACTGTAATACAGGTCGGAAATTCGGGTATTATTTTTTAGCTCCAATGTATCCAAGTTGATGTCATTAACACAATCTAATGGCCTTCATTGTTAGCCTAATGTAAAAACATTTCTAACTTTTAACGTTAGCTAACCACAAACATCGCTAACGTTACAGATTTGTTCAGTGGCCAGTATAATGATAAAGGAAAACATGACATGATGTCAAAAGGAATTTTAGCCAGGGCTATATAACATTTATGAACTATCATTATTCATCCAATGATTTGAAGTCATGACGGTAATCAACAGACTATTAATCATAGTTACATAACTCTCTCTCAGCTCTTCAAAACTATTAAAAGTGTTGAATGAACTCTGATCGTGTATATAAATCTACACATTGCTACATAACCATGCAGTGACATAGGCTGCTAACGCCATACTATGTTATAATAATGTTATGTTTCTCTGTCTGGATATGTGGTCTGTATATTTACCTTTGTAGAGAATTGTTTGTTTATAGCAAAGAGTAGAAGTTGCTTGTGTGAGCACATGGGAAATTACTGAATATTTTTCTCTCCTCAGCGTCAGTGTGTGACATCATGAAAAAAAGGCAACAATGTTTACCTGGGCAGGACAAGGACTCCTGAGTCTGACCATTTACACATCATTACAGATTTAACAGCTCTCCTTGTTTGAAATAGAAGAATGTGCCTAATGACCCCTGTACTTTTCCTCCTGAGCTGCTGTGTAAATATCCAGCAGGCTGTCTGAGTGAATGCATGCTGTTATTAATCCTGTTATTGTATTATTTTTGGGCTGGGAAGTGGGATTGGGCAGGGAGGCTGCAAACAGGGGAGGAGGAGGGGAGGGATGGAGGGGAGGGTGAAGAGAGGGCGGACAGGTTCTTCAGCTGAAACCCTCCAGTTATTTTTGGTCTGAATTTGCTTCTAAATGCTTGTATTGTTTTATGGGTTTTACACATGAGTGTCAGACAATGTTCGGGTGTCTCCTCTCGTACCAAACATCTGTTCATCTGTCACGAAGAGGATGCTTTATGGCACCGGAGACATAAAAACACACATACATGCAGACATGTAGGAGCAGACATGAGACTGTTTTTGTCTCCTGTAACACCAAATGTTGTTCTACTGTGAAAAAGAGAGGAATGTACATGTACAGTACATGTTTGTTATTGAGAGATTTCTGGAAACATTTTGTTAGAGGATGACACTTGTACATAAAAATATACTATACTTTGTGCAGCAGTCCTGAATACAAGAGGCACAACGATTTAAACAACTTTTTTGCCAAACAAAACAAAAGTTAGGTAGGTAACAGTATAGGTAGCCGAAATGTGACGCAATCCTCACAAGATGGCGCCCCCATACCAACAATTTAAAGGTCTTGTCTAGAAGGTAAACCTAGACTTGCTAAAGTCTCACAAGATGGGTAAGGTTAGGCATTGACCTTTAAGCTCAGTTAGAGTTTCATGTCTCGACCTGCACATTTTGTTTTATTTCTTACATGTACATTCAAATATATATTTGTAAAATGTGCAAATAAAATAGAGCTACACCAAATGTTGTTTCCTGAAAACTGATGAATATTACTTCATGCCAGAGATTCACACAAGTTCAAACTGCTAAACCTCACAATTTCATGAGAAAAAAATCGTAATATTTTGAGGAAAAGTTCTAACGTTTTGAGAAAAAAACCTCACAATTTCATGAGAAAAAAGTCGTAATGTTTTGAGAAAAAAGTCAGACTTCCTAGTATTGTATATCGAGATTACCTGTTGCAAAGAACTCATCTCGTAGTAACTAAAATAAGACAGACTAAAATAACTAAGTGTGCAATGCATGATGGGTAAATTTGGACATTTGGAGGAGTTCCACCAGTTTTCTCCAACTGATGTGAAAGTGTTTACCTTCTTGTTTTATCATTTTAATCAAGGGACACAAAGCATAAACACAATGATATTCATAATGACCAATGATCATCAGAACATTTTTAAAAATATGATTTAGGACATTTTTAAAAACGTTCTGTCAAAAGATGCATTATATTGCGAAAGCTTTTTCAACAAACAATACGTTTTACCAAAATCAGAATGTCTGTACCCAACGGACAACTACTCAAACATGTCGCTATAGCAACAAGTACTGTTGCCCTTTTTAACTCTAATTTTAGTGGATCAGAATAAATCATTTGTAATATTTATGCAACAGACTGAGAGTGAAGAGTTAAGCTGCAGCACTCTGTATTTGTGTAAGAAATGTGTCTGGTAAAATAATAATAATAATAGTTCTTTTTTTTATTCCTTCCAGGAGTTGCTGTACTCCCCCGTCTGCCTGCACATCTTCAAGGTAAACAATATTCACACATGCACGCTGCTACAGAGATATATACTCATATATATGTATATATATATACACTCATGTATTTATGAGCACACACACTGTGTAAATGCAACTCCATGCAGCAGGCTTCCTGCAGATCCATAAAAAGTCTTAAAAGGCATTGAATTCATTCATTTCAGTTCAGTTCTTTATTTATTTCGAACATCTTAAAAAAAGAAAATACATACAAACAATAGTACAAAATAAAAAAAATTAACAAAATATAATTTTTTAAATCTTTTTTTAGCACATAGAGTGTGTATATACAGACACATGTAAAAGTATGGCCTTAATTGGGGTTAAAATTTCTTAAATCAATCTTTCAAGTCTTGAAAATGCTAAGACATGGGACGGGAAATAGGATTTTATGAATGCTTTTTTTCCTGATGTTACCTTGAAAAATCTGAAAATAATCGGTAACATCTTTTTTTCTCGTGAAAATCAACTTTTTAACCATGTTATCTACATGGTGTTTTTTATTTGCTACGAGACATGATGAGTGAAATGAGCAGTAAACATCACGGCTGAGAACTTCTGCCTTCAAACTGCAGAGTGCCGACGACAGAAAATCATCTCAGATCACAAGGCCGATTAAAGTGCAGAGTGTGTTTTTCAGAGACTCTTTTCTCGAAACTTTGTGACTTTTTTTCTCTAACGTTGTTTTTATTTATGTACGTTTATATATTTCACAAACAAAGAGATGCTGCTATCTGCTGAATAACTGTTCA
>JAOVVB010155011.1:0-11739 GCA_028570985.1 Heterobranchus longifilis | reverse complement strand
GCCTACCACTACTTTTGGTTAGCCATAGGCCTAGTTCCAGTGAAAGAAAAAAGTTTAATTTGTTGTTAATACACAGTACCTTTTGAAAGATACCATCTCAGTTTAGCCCAGTGGAACTGCCGAAGCTTAAAATAAGTCTCTTTGAAATTTTGGAATGTATTTTTGCATGGAAAAATCGTTGTGGCACTTGGCCCTAATCGTTTACCTCGTTCCAAGTTCACGGTCAGTGTGCAGAGCAGGAAAACTTGTAATGACCAAAACCTATACTTACTTTATAAGCAAGTCAGTTTTGATTTAAGACGGGCTTTAAAAAACCCAAACCATACCCTTAAAACTGAACAGCCATTGTGTCTTAATTATACTTTTCTTAATTGCAAAAGTAAATAACATTATTGATTTATGATACGAATGGCTTTGTTGCAAAGAAAGGCACATCGATTTAAATAAACTGTAAGGTGCTTTAATAAAGTTAATTGAAATTAAATTTAGATTTTTAATTTTTTAATTACTTCGTTTCACAATATTTTTTTTTTTTTTTTTTTTGAGATGCAAAGGGCAATAAAAGGAATCAATGCAAATGTATTGGGCTTTTTTGTCAGCTTTGCACATCTAGATCCTGATCATTTTAGCAAAAAGCTGTAGTTCTGACAGATTAGATGGAGACTGTTGGGTGAACTGACAGTCCTGCCACACTGTAAGCATTGCCACCACTCCCATCCTTTATTCATTTTCCCTTAATCAAAGTAACTCTCCTTTGAACAGTCTTGGTCAAAAGTATTAAGACAACATAAGACATGTATTAGTTCTCCCTGTGCACAAACAGATGATTTCACTAATTAATTCTAGTTTATCTGTCTGTAAAACTAAGATCTAATTAACTGAAAAAAACTATTTGGTGATGATGATATTCAGCTTCTGGAGCCATAGCCTGGGTTTATCTCCAGACCTAAACCCAATAGAAAAGTGTTGGACAATGGTGAAGAAGGCAGTAGCAGTCAAGAAACCCTGTTTTCTGTACATGGTTTTAAGGAAGCAATCAAGCAGGCATGGATTGAGCAAGCAGTAAAGACATCTTTTTGACTGGATGCCCAGGCAGAATCTTTATGATTACAGTAGCAGAAGTATTTAACGCTATGCTCACTTTGTCTTTTCTCCTAGCTCTTCTATAAGAACGGCCAGCCATTTCCAGCTCACAGGCCCGTTGGTTTGAGGGTAAACATCACTCATATAGAGCTGGCTCTGGATATTCCCGTCACCCAGGAAATTCTTCAGGAGCCCGAGTCCAACGTGGTGAAAGTGACCTTCACTGTGCGCAAGGCGGGCCGCTATGAGGTGGCAGTGAAACTTGGGGGGCTCAATGTAGCATACAGCCCCTATTATAAAATATTTCAACCAGGTAACGTGAGCACTGAGTTGATGCCAGTGCAACATAAAGTACTCTTCTTATCATCTCCATTATCTTGTTTTAATTTGATAAAGTTTCTCTTCAGATGGAAATATGATGTAATAGAGCTCTAAAGTTCATGCTTCTTATTTAGTCAAGTGTTCATATGTTTCTACAAGCTTTCCAGGACTTGGTCCTGTTAGTTAGTCGGCTGTGTTTATGGACACGATGTACTAGAGTGAATTCAGCTCTGTTAGGAACATATCCATGTTATTATCTAAAAAACATTGTTCTTGTCTGTCAAATTGATCGATTTGCTTGCAATGTTTGTATATGATAGCAGTTTTATGCTTGTTTCTTTCTGTCTATCGTTTTTTTCCCTAAATTAAATGTCATGTCGTGTTTGTTACAGGGATGGTGGTGCCATCCAAAACAAAGATCGCATACCACTTTTCAACTCTGGTGCTGACATGCGATCACCCACACACACTGCAGATCGAGCCTCGAGACGAGTATGGCAACCCTACAAGTAACTCTGACTCTCTCTTGGATGAGATCAACTACAGTGTGCATATACACTCAGTAAGAGCTCTCACAGGATAGAACAATAATATCTAGCGTCATATGGAAACAAAAACATGCATTTTTTTTTACAGTCTTGTTAAATCTGTGTATGAAAACCGGCTTGATCCCACCACCTTCCCCTTGGTAGACTGGTGTTACATAAGTGTTATTTCCATGTTTGAGCATTATAGGCGTTTTATGTTCTGACTTTAATATTATAAAAGATAATTAACTTAGTATCATGTTTTTTTTTATGTGTCCCATAGTTGGGGACTCTGGAAGAGGACAGTTCTGAAGATTACTACAGCGTGAATATCTGTTGTAATAAGCCTCAGTGTCAGGTTCTGCTGCGGCTCACTCTGAAGAAAAAGGGCTGCTTCAGGGCACGTATTACTTACAGGGACCAGCCCCTCAGTAACGGAGAGTTTGACATCATTGTGCTTAGTGGTGAGTCTCTTCATATCTTAAATCCACTTTGGCTTGTAATAGTGATATCTAACTGGACATACCTGTGCAAACAAATTAGAGAGCAAGAAAATTGTCCTAATTTGAGACAGCTGAACCAAATCAAGCATAGAGTGTAAAAAAAAAAAAAAAAAAAAAAAACAGAACAGCAGCCAACGTTTTACTGGCCCTGTTTGATATGGACCTACACTAGTGCATGTAATCTTGCATGTGCAGTGTGTTCGGACATCCACAGCTGTGTGCAAGTGCGTGTTTAGTCGAACGTGCGCTTTCGTTTGCAATAGAATTGGTCGAAGATGAATTGTTTTAATTAAATGATTTGGCCACTCGCTCTAGCCGCCCCTCCCCCACACACTGTTGAGTTTCATTTGTTTTGTTTTTGTTTTTTTACAAATTTTTTCACTGTGTCCACTTTACAGACCCCATTAAGGTCTATGGAGTGATTTTTGCCCAGATTTCAGAGCCAGTTTTGAAGGGTGAATTATTTCTTATCAAAATGATTTGAGTTTTTCAAGCCCAAGTGGTTTGGCACAGGTATCAAACAAATCTGCATAACTTGAAAGCATTCAGAGGTATTTTCATTCAGGTGCTCTCGGTAGACCTCACGAAAAGTTTGTGATATAAGTTTCATGGGGACACGTGCAAAGTTCGGGGTGGTACGGCCACCCAGTCCCAAATTGGAGAACCTGGATTTTTATTTTTTCAGATTTTCTAGGAAATTAACAGTGAGCCTTTCCTGGCAGGGATGAGGGAAGTTCAGCAGAAGGACTATATTATTAAAACAATCCTGGATTCTATCCATTCCAGTTTTTGTGTAATGCCAGTAATATAATTTACACATGGCTTACATTTTCATAATCATTTTTTTTTTTATATGTACAAATGATAGTTGTTGAGTATCAAAGAAGCCTGATGCATGGTGAATCACTTTTTATCACTCTGTCATAATGTCTGTTATCAAGCCAGCACTAGTGTATGAACATATGTTTGTGTTTGTGTATTTGTGCATTATCTCACACTACCTTGCCTCTTCCCCTTTTGTTTATCACCATAGTGAATGAGACTAACTGTGTGGAGAAGAATGTGTCCACTCCAGGAATAAGCATCTACTTCGAGGCCTACCTCTACAGTACAGGGAACTATAACAGCTCTGCCTGGCAGTTCCCTGCATCCTCTCTGCTCACCCCACCACGGCGGCCATCCACGGGTGATGATGAGGAAGAGCATGACTCTCCAGTCGAGGGCCAACCGGAGAAGGTCAAGAAACCAAAAAAGGTCTACTGCTACATATCACCAAAGGTCAGTAATATTACGTTTAGCAAATAAGCCATAATTGGTCATTGGTTCATTTTCTTTCTTTCTTTTTTTTTTAACTCTGACTTGTGTTTTATTTGTGTTGTATTGCAGCAACTCTCTGTGAAGGAGTTTTATCTGAAGATTATTCCATGGCGCCTTTTCACATTTCGTGTGTGTCCAGGTACAAAGGTACTGGCTGAGTTATTCAAACAGCAAATACATGTTTGTTTGTTTTTTTTGTTTTTTTTATAAAAGGTTAATCCATTTTCCATTTTTCTGTTAGTTCACCTACCATGGGCCTGACCCAATCCATAAGTACCTGACTCTGGTGGTACATGATGGGATCCAGCCTCCTATAGAACTATGCTGCAAGGACAGGAACATTATGGCAGCCACATTTATCCGCTTCCTGCACAAGAACATTGGTGAGTTGTGTAGAAAACTACAGTGCTCCTTTTTTTTTGGCTTATTTGTCACACTTGAATGATTCAGCTCATTTATTAGTAGACAAAGATAACCAGAGTAAATACAAAATGGAGTTTTTAAATGATGATTTTATTTATTAAGGGAAAAAAAGCTGTTCAATCATGCCTGGCCCTATATGAAAAAGTAACTGCCACTAAAGCTAATAACTTGGCAGCAACATCTGCGATCAAGCATTTGCGATAACTGCCAACGAGTCTTTCACATCGCTGGGGAGGAATTTTGGCCCGCTCTTTTTTGCAGAATTATTTAATTCCGCCTTATTGGAGGGTTTTCGACCATGAACTTCCCAATGGATGCCATTTTGCATTCATGCATTCTGCAGTTTTTTATATGTTGTTTTGGGTTCTTTTATAAGCTCCTGGATGAGATGGTCATTGTGCTTTTGGGGTAATGTTCGGTAGCCTGGCCACTTCTGGGAAGGTTCACCACTGTTCCAGGTGTTCCCCTGTTTGTGGATAATGGCTCTCACCATGCTTCCCTGATGTCCCAAAGCCTTAGAAACGGTTTTGTAACACTTTCCAGACTGATGCATGTCAATTACTTTGTTTCTCGTCTGTTCTTGAATTTCTTTATATCACAACATGATGTGTTGGTTTTTGAGATCATGAGCTTGACTTTGTCTAACAGGTTCTATTTAAGTGATTTATTGATTCAGCAGGCCTGTCAGTAATCAGGTCTGTGTGTGGCAAATGAAATTTAACTCAGCTTTCCAAAAAATGTGTGTAATCACAGTTCATTCATAATTATGCAAAAAGACGGAGGTGACTTTTTCACACAGGGCCAGGTAGGTTTGGACAGCTCCCCCCCCCCAATAAATCTAATATTTTTTAGAAATGCATTTTGTATTTATTCAAATTATCCCTGTGTAATATTAAAATTAGTTTGATTACCTCAGTCATTTAATATGCAAAAACATACTTTTTCACAGCATTGTACATGCAGCTGAATCTGCTTAAGTGTGTAACTGAATTGTTTGGGACTGTTTATTTTCCCTGGATGTTAGGAGGTTCAGAAACATTTCAGGACAAGGTGAACTTTTTCCAGCGAGAGCTCAGGCACATTCATTCCAAGAGGCTTCGGTTTAAAACCTGCCTAAAGATCAGCCGCCACTCCATTCTCGATTCCGTGAGTACTCTGACCTGCTGGAGCTCTTCTGGGTTTAAAATATTCCTTTGAATGTTTGTAACATCATGATTCATATATATATTTTTTGCTGCAGTCTCTAAAGGCCACCAGAAACTTCTCTGTATCTGACTGGAGTAAGAACTTTGAGGTGGTGTTCCAGGATGAAGAAGGTCTGTTCTTAAAGTAGACATTATGGTATTTCTCAAATGTTCTAATACTTAAATAGTTTATAAGTAGATAGTAATTATATAAATTACATGGTGCGTGGTTTGTTTCTAAGCTCTGGACTGGGGCGGGCCAAGGCGCGAGTGGTTCGAACTCATCTGCAAGAATCTGTTCGACACCAATAACCAGCTCTTCACACGTTTTAGTGATGATAACCAAGGGCTGGTAAGCATCAGCTTTTAAAGCCTCACCATCTTCCTGTTTGCGTTTATTTTTTTAAAGATATAATGCAGGGGTGTACACTACCAGTCAAAAGTTTGGATGAAACAATTTCATGATGGATTCATTAGCTGGGTCTCTGGGCAAGTTCTAGCATGCTGCTTAGGCCCATGTTTTGGTTGCCCAGAAACTTAATTGAACTAAGCTAAAGCCAATAGCTAATGAATCTATAATGAAATTGTGTTTTTTGTTTGTGAAATGAAATGATTTGTAGAAATAATCCCAGGTAATATAGACCGTATCCTGTCCAAACTGACTTGTAGGTAAAGACTGACTCCATGAAGCACTTTTGTTTTTTATCATCTCAGGCCAAGAACAATATAAAATCAAGTAACGGCCAGGCTGTAAGTGCAGAACAATAACAATAATTTATGGACAATGTTTTCAAAATGAGCAGCGATACTTCTGGGGAAGTTATTGACTTCTGTGGCATGGTCATGTGACATGTCAAGCAAAGGACAATGTAGTCAGTTTGCATTAAAAATTGTGCATGTAGTTTCATTATTATCAAAATGATTCAGAATTTCTTTTTTTAACGGCATCCATCTTTCATCAAAAAGAAGCAATTAAAAAAAAAAACTAGCACATCATGGTTACATCATCGTCACAATGTCAGTAGTTGGCTTAATGTGTAAATGTTAGCTCACTAGAAATCTGTGTGTGTTCGTGTTTGGCAGGTCCACCCGAACCCTGAGCGTCCTGCTCACCTGAGGCTGAAGATATACGAGTTTGCAGGGCGCGTGGTGGGAAAGTGTCTGTACGAGTCGGCTTTAGGAGGAGCTTACAAGCAGCTGGTACGAGCCAGGTTCACCCGCTCATTCCTGGCCCAGATCATCGGCCTGCGCATGAACTACAAGGTGGTACACGCATCCTATTTTGCAACATGCATGTACATTATAAATAATACTACATTTTCATCAAAAAGATCAAACACGGACTTAATCATAGACTTTATTCTCTGACTAGAAACTAGTTAATTCACAGGGACAGTATGGCAGGTGCAGCATAAAATGCTTCCATAATATAAAATTAAGAAGAAACAAAGTGTAATTGTTATCAAAGCTCTCTATATCCTCTGCAAAAAAAATCCTATAAAGTTAGAAGCCCGTGTCTCGTCTTTTTGGCAGTGTCAGTGCTTGTTCACATTCACAAGGGGCCTGCGGAGGCTCTTCCTCTATTTCACTCCTCCAGTCGGTTTTATTTATTTTTTATTTTTTGCACATAGCCAGGGCCACAGTTCCTGTCATGGTGTATACGTGATTCATATTAAAAGTGCATAGTCCTGGATAAACTCTTGTGTATTGTTTCTGAGAGAAATAAAACATGTTTGTTTCATTTTATGCATCTGACTGTTTTTAATTACCGTTTGCTTTGGCAGTACTTCGAGACCGACGATCCGGAGTTTTACAAAACAAAAGTCTGCTTTATCTTAAAAAATGATGTGAGCGAAATGGATCTTGTATTTGCTGAGGAAAAGTACAACAAGTCAGGACAACTGGAAAAGGTGATCTACACTCAACCAAGAGACTGCTTTAATACATCATTAAAAATAAACAGCAGGAAAATGTTTTTACTTAAATACATATTTGATTATTGTGATCCTAATGGAACTTTGATGTTGTAAGGGTTGAAACCAGAATAAGTTTGTTGTAAAGTACTACTTTTATTATGGGATTGCATAGATAGATTTATTATAGCCATGTATGTTTTGGAGATGTGTGCTCCTTGTATATTTTTCCGACGTATACAATCTTTCCAGGTGGTGGAGCTAATACCAGGTGGTGCTCAAATTGCCGTCACTAACGAGAATAAGATGCACTACCTGAATCTGCTGGCTCAGTATAGACTGGCCAGTCAGGTGAGGGATGAAGTAGAGCACTTCCTCAAAGGTACGAGCTCGTCAAACTGGAACTTCAGACATGTATGTGTTCAGATCTAATCAAGGCGTTTTGTCGTTCCTAGG
Source organism: Heterobranchus longifilis (assembly GCA_028570985.1). Lineage (NCBI taxonomy): Eukaryota > Metazoa > Chordata > Actinopteri > Siluriformes > Clariidae > Heterobranchus > Heterobranchus longifilis. The sequence goes on along the minus strand of JAOVVB010155011.1, from coordinate 4,012 downwards.
TTTAAATGAACTTGTTCCTGAGAACCTTTTGGCCATATTTGATGAAAATGAGTTGGAGGTAAGGCTGTAAAGATGTCTGTTCATGCCACGAAAGAGGGCAAAAATTATGCTTTGTATTCGTATATATATTAAATACATTACCTTTTTAGAAGTCAAGGACTCATAACTTTAGTATATACAGTATTTCAGACAATCAATAGCATTTTTAAATGTGTATGATAGTATGTTTTAGCAATAGATCTTTCTGAACTTTCCACTGAAAGTACACAGGTCCAAATATTGATTGTTTTTAAATGATTACAGTTTTTCTTAAACGTGTTCTGTTGAAGTGACCAGTGTAAATTATTAGGACTCAGCAGTAAACAAAACCTCCATATACACCAAATCTTCATCTTCGATTATTTATGCCAGTGATTTGTGTTTGTGTGTTTTTATTTTCACAGCTGCTGATGTGTGGTACTGGGAATATCAATGTGCAGGATTTTAAAGCCCATGCTGTTATCGTTGGAGGTTCATTGCACTTCAGAGAGAAGGTGCTTTGCTAAACATGTGTTTGTGCTTTCAGAGCATTTGATGCGTTTTTGTTTCCCCCCTATAGTGCGCTAACATTGGAGTGCATAACCAAACAACCTGCAAGTGGTGGTCTCTGCTTCCAAACAAACCCCTGGTGCAGTTTGACTGCCTTGATTCAGTAGATCAAACCCACTGTGGATTTTGGTTTGAGTGAAACATTTTTGACATGCAAGCTTATGAAATTTACATTGTGGTCAGAAGTTTACATACACGCATCATGAGCATTAACGTCCTGGCAGTATTCCTCTTTCTTTGAACTATTTGTTTATCTGGGATAGAATGAGTGTACAATATACATCTTGAATAGGAGAGGCGTTCAAATCAAACTGTGACTTTTGATGTGCAAAATAACAGAACACAGTAACAAGAATAAAAACTACCTTTATTTCTCGATGTAATCGCCTGTTACACTAATACACCTATCTCAGCGTTTCACTAGTGCTTGGATACCATCAAGGTAGAAAGTTTTCTCAGTACGCCAAAGCCATGATCTGACTGCCAGCTTCATGTCTGAAATGCTGGCCTCCCAGGAACTTCCTTAATAGCCCTAATATGCAAAAATGGCTTGGAGCGAGGTGGTGTAGCAGCGGATGTGGCAGCAAGCTCATGTAATGTGCAAGTGGTGTTCGTAAATGAGTGTGCGTACAGTTCCCACAGACAGACGCATTTCTTCCACAAGTTTTTTCTTCCTTGATTTTTCAAGGATCAGATGTTTCACTTGCTGAATTTTCTTCGTCATTCACGGACATACAGCCTTCTTTAAAATGTTTGCAACAGTCAAATGTCTCATCATCATACTATGCTTGAAGTCTCCTGCAAAAGCCAATCGGTTTTATGCCTTCATTTGTGAGAAATTTCAAAAGATTTCAAAGACTACTAAATTCCCCCTTGTAGAAGAAAACAAGAATGTGGAGCACAATTTGTAATTCATTTGGAATTTTCTGAAATCCACACATGGTCAAAATTATACATACATGGTCAATAAAATACACATGCCCACTATTAATTTGGTGATGATGAAAGTCTTGAAATGTTTTTATTTTGCCAGATCCAAGTCCCCTCAGCTTTCTGTTAGTGGTAAAGATTGATTGCAGCTGGTTCAACATGCAAAGAGTTTGTTTGACAGTAAGTCCCATGTAGTGTGAAGTATATCCAGTTTGGTGACTTTGATAAAATTGGTTCAGATGGTCTGGATCCATCAAGGCACAGCTGTGTCATGAACTGGAACTGGAAGCTGGAAGCACCAGTGTCACTGTCTGCAGTCAAACAAGGTTTACGTTACACAAAGTGAATGGACTAATGAAGAAGGATGACTACTATAGAATTCTTCAGCGTAACCTTTTTGAATTCGGACTGTGACCCCAAACTCCTCACGGCTGGTTGAGGAATGGATAAAGCAGGCTAACTTTAAGGTTTATTAAGGTTAAGGATCCTTGACCCTAAAAAAAAAAAACCAGTTTAAAAATCGTTGTGAGTCCAGTATTGCCATGACATCATGTTCATGACAAGTGAATGGGCAGCTGTATATGATCGCAACTGTATATGCAGAGTGTAGTGTATTCCAGATATCTCAAAATGTACAGCTTTATTATTCAGTTATGGATTTATTTAGCATGGATCTATTGATCTTTGATTCTCTTCATTTCTTCACTCACTTGTTTTTGTCTTCTCTACGCTTTCTGTCATCACAAATGAATGAACCGTCTTTCTTTAGCATGGTTCAGGCCTGTTCCTCAGTAATGTTGTTGTTTTTGGGGTTTGCTTTATTTATTTATGTGCGAACCCAAAAGTTAATTCCATAAGGAGACTTGAGAAAGGTTACAGTAGCTCACAGTGGAGCATTTCAACAGCTAATTTATTACTGGCTGCCTTAATTCCATTTTGAATGCTTTTGACATTTTCCTTTCATATAAATATTAGTAAAGACAATGTATGCTGTGTGTATGCGTGTGTCTGCAGGTAATGAAGTGGTTCTGGGCTGTGGTGTCCTCCTTCACTCAGGAAGAGCTTGCACGTCTTCTTCAGTTCACCACGGGCTCGTCTCAGCTCCCTCCCGGTGGCTTCAACACACTCTGCCCTTCCTTTCAGATCATAGCAGCACCAACACACAGCAGCCTGCCAACTGCACACACCTGGTGAGTAAACGCACACATGCAAACCAGTCCAAGGCAAGTTAGAAATAAAGAGCAAGGTGATTAAATACAAGTCAGTGCCTTGAGTATTGACAGACCATATTCCAACACACATGAATCAAGTCTGGCTAATGTCTACCTTGTTAGATTTTATAAAGCATTGCAGTTCATGATTGTGTTGTGCTCAGGTCTGGATTGGGAAGCTATTTCCCGGTAGGTCGACACACTTTCGGGCTGATAAATAAAGTGTGGTGATATTATTATTGTTGTATTTATTTATTTATTTATTTAGCCAAGAACTGGTCCATCTATAAGCCCGGTCACTGTATATGACTGGTGTTGGATTGGACCTGTTCCAGAAACGTTTGGATATCTGCAACCAAAATTTGGACACTAAGGAGGGTCAAAGTCTCTTAAGGAGAATTGTTAAGGTGATGAGGCATGGATTCATCACTACAAGCCTGAGAGTGAATGGCAGTGTATGGAATGGAAACATCATAAGTCGCGGCTCAAGAGAAAATTCAAAAGTCAACCATAACCTGGAAATTGATGCTTACAGTTTTCTGTGATTCTTAAGGGCCAGTATTGGAAAAAGTTTCAATAATCAGCAGTGTTCGTTGCAGTGAGATGCTTATTTAAGAGCTGAAGCCTAAACATTCACAGTACATTACAACAATTGGCAGACGCCCTTATCCAGAGCGATTTTTTTTTATTTTTTTTTTTTAATCTCATTATACATCTGAGCAGGTAAAAATGATTAGTTTTTAATGATGGAACAAAAAGCTCATGTGCTGCGCCTTACTTTAGTGCCGTGGTTCTCGAAGTGTGGGGCGCGCAGACATGACAGGTGGGGCGCAATGAACGGGAGGAAGTTAGTGGAAAATAATAGGAAAGTATCTTCATGGATAGTATCTAATTCATGCTTTTCTTTATTGACAATTAAGACCGTACACTCAAAACTAAACAATCACACACAAAGAAATGGGTCATTAATACAAGTAAAAATAACAGTTGGGGGCCGGGGGAAAAAGTGGAACCATAGTGCAACAATAACGTTTTAACGTCGACATGTTAATTGCAGAGGAACAATATAAGGAAACTTTTGGTATTATATATGTCAGGTATAATTATCATTCATTCCAATGTGTATGTTGATGTTTCTGTGTTTTTGTTAAAAATTTATATTTTATCAGGCAGTACTAGTCTGGCATTTCTAGTTTCCAGTGTGGTAACAAAGTTGCTTTTTGATCCTTCAGGCGCTGAACAAAAGGGAAGATCAATATCGTTCTACGCTTTTTGTTGGTGTG
>JAOVVB010154992.1:0-11740 GCA_028570985.1 Heterobranchus longifilis | reverse complement strand
ACCCAGTGTGCAATAATTGGAGCATGAGCTCAGGTCTTAAGCTCAGGACTTTATATTATTTATTGCAATATGCACTTTGCACACCAATAGCTCATGTGTATAATACATATCTATGAATTAATGTCTATTTGTCTGTTTTTAAGTGCTTCTTTTTTATTTTGTTTTGTTACATGTGCTGTGCAGGAAGATAATTCTGTAATTTCATTATCTTTAACAATGACAATAAACATCTAATCTAATCTATATATTATTTAGAGGTATATATATATAATAAATGATTCAGTATATTTCATATCTCAATTTCAAAACGACTTTGCTAAGTTTTGCATACTGACAGCTTAATTCTTTATTTATTTGAAAAATTAAAACTTAATCGTATAAGAACATACAATAAAATATAGATATGTGCATGAGAGGATGGATGCAGAGGAGAATTCCCACTATAATAAATGCATAATTGCATGTTAAATGCATGTTGCTAGCAACAAACATATTTCTCTTATCTTACTGACACACATACACCTCAGACTCACAAAACAAACTTGAAACTGATCTGTGGTCTGTTACAGGTAGCAAGAAACATGAGGGGTTTCCCAAAACTCAGCCAATCCACTGTTGTTTGGAAGTTAGAGTGTCTACATCAACATTACAGTAACATCATCATAATATTCATCATATGCAATTGATGTTTCATTTTCATTTTGACTAAATTTGGAAACCCCCCCTCTTCAGTTACAGTTTATCTGCTGTGAAAGTAAATAAAGCCGCTACCCGTTCAGAAGAGGCTGACGATGCTGACATCAGGTCAGAGGATTCAGAGCCGGGCTGGATGAGATGGCACTGGTTGGTGACCGCCGGCTGTCTGTGTCTCTCACTGACAAACACATTAACACACACATTATAAATGAGCTCCTTAACGATACTTGAGTCTGTTTTACTAAAAGGTGTCAGCGGTTTGTGTCAGCAGCACGCAGGAGGAGGAGGAGGAGGAGGGGGAGGTGGGGGAGGACAGCGGTTTGTTCTGTCAGATTTACCTGTAGGTGGCAACGTAGTGTGTTGGTGGGGGGTGCGAGGGTTCAGGCCACGAGCAAAGAGTCATGTTTGGGTAGCTCGCACACCAGCAATGCACTGTGGGAGTGGAGGGAGGATCTGAGGGAAGAAATTACACTTGGTCACATAATGTGCAACATGAGCAGAGCATAAAATACATTCTAAAATATACAGTATGTAAATGAAGTACTGGATTTCAGACCCCCGGGAAGACTAGCTGGTAACATCAGCTAATGGGGATCCTTTTAAATAGATAAATAAATAAATAAATAAAATACAGAAAATATTTATACATTTCCATGTGTTTGCTTCTATGTAACGTTTGTGTTTTAATATAACCTTGCTATATTTCTCTTGTGTGTTTTTCACTTAAAAGGTTAAATCAATAATATTAAATAAAACCAATACAATACAAGTTGAAATATGTCAACAAAGAGGTAGAAATAACATGCAATAATGACATAAGGCTCACAAAATGACTATAAACACTCAGGGCAGGTAGAAAAAACTCTAAACAGAGTTGTGATTTGCAGCATCACCGACAGATTATCATTTTTGAAAATCTGTATGCTTTTCAATTAAATCATTATTATTTACTCATAGAGCACTTTCCCCGCTTTTCCTTTGAGAAGGCTTAAAAACAACAGCATGGTATAAATAACTCTGTAAAGAATTACTGCACAAATAATAACTGTCTTTTCTGTTTTGGGATTCTTGATTAAATGACATGCATGCTGGAAGCATACACACACGTTCTGCACCACAATATATAACGGTGAGCGTATTTTCAGTCAGACTGGTACTCACTCCCTGATGTTGCAGTCACCCTCAGCAGGTCCAGCGCTTGTCCTCCAAGAACACACATGAGGAGAGTCACGGTGACGCACACACCGCCAGCCATCGCAGCCATCAGTGCTTCAGGAGAAAGTGTAATTTGTCTGAATAACGTTGTAAATACTGCGGTGACCCCTCACTTACGCAAGATATTTGCTACTCTTTTCAGTTTCTTTGTTCTTTGCACTTCTGTTATAGTCTACTCTGCATTCTGCATGTCAAAGTTCAGAGATAACAAACCGTGTTACAGCCTGTTGATGACTCTGTGTCTGTGTGTTTGAGCAGCAGCCGATTCAAGCGTTTTAAAAGCCGCCGCGGTCAGAATGAAAGAGGAACAGCGTGGTGTATCACAGGAAAACCTCCTCCAGAAAGAACCCTTTCGTGTCTGCTCACGAGTCAGGTTTCCTTACGTCATACATAAAAGAAACTTGTCATACTTACTTTAATATTGTATTAAAATAGTTTACAAATAAAGTACAGCACAAGTACAAAGAATTATGTACAAAAAAACTCACCTGGCACGTGGATTTGATTGAGAAATATAAAAATAAACGTCATCAGTGGATACAGTAAAGGAAAAAGAAAGTGGTGAAGAGACAAGTGATTACCTGTCTGACAGCACTTGTGTGCTCACAGGTGCGCCCCTCTGCTCGTTATGCACTCTAGACTGCACTCTAGTGCACAAAACGAGAAATAGCAGCTACAGTTTTCTCTACATACTGCACATAACATTGTCAATTAATACTCTGTGGTCCAATCTTTCTACTGTGTCCATTTTTTCACAGTCTGAGCTATCAGACATTTTCTCGATTGTCTCTGTGAGGCCACGACAGCATCTTGGCGCTCCATCCAGAGAGGGAGCCACTGTGGAGTTTCCAGCCCAGTGTGGGAGCTCCATCTCTGGGTATGCTAATACTGTGAAGTCCGCCTCCGCTGGAGGTCCGCAGGGAGGTGAAGGCCTTGCTGATCCAGCCGTTCTTTGCGTCCTGGAGATCGTTGGCCAGGATTCCTTTCTGGTGCTGCAGCTCCTGTACAAAGATAACACAGGCTTATGTGAGAAATGTGAACTTTATCATCAGTCAATTTCAGTCCAGATTTGTGAAACTATACTCTTGATGTTCTTGTATTTCTCTCTACTTCTCTTAAAGAGCCACTCCTGTTAACATGTATATATGGTGTTTGTTTTTATTTGCTACAAGACATATAGGAGAAATGAGCAGTCAACACCATGGCTGAGATTTTCTGTTTTGAAACTGCAGTGTGCCAACAACAGTCTCAAAACTCCAGATTCAGACAGCCAGGTTTTATGACATCATATGTCTTAGGAACCAGTCAAGTCACTTGTGGCTGGGGTATTCTTCTATGGAATGCCCCAGCCACAAGTGACTGGTATAATGAAGAAGAGTAGATGTGCTTCCAGCCCCTTTTCAGGTTTTTTTTTTTTTTAACTTTTTTGTGGGAAAACCATGTTAAACAAAATATGAATCATAGCAGAATATTTTTACATACTTTAAAACATGGAGGAGGAGCACTCTAAATATTAGGAAAATACATGTTATTGTTTTGATCAAAGCATATGTTTAATTTACTAATTGTATACTATTTTGTTTTTCTCTATTGTACTTAATTGTAGAATAGACTAATTTCTAGGCTATTATAGACTATTAGTATAATCATTTTAAAGAAGCCATATAGTAAAACGTGAGATTTCTTTTATTATTATAAAGCAGGTCGAGGTAGAAACCCAAAATACAAGTATGAACCTGAAAATGAGCATATGTCCCTTTTAAGTGTACTTGAATATTACTACTGTAAAATTATATTTAAAAGACATCTATTTAAGTGTAACAAAAGTGAAATTCTTGAGTTGATCCTTTAATCATACTATAAGAAAATCTGCTGTACTTGTGATTTTATTTTGACTGACCAAAGAATACTTTTAAATAATGTACTTATTGAAGACTATTATGTATTTTTGTGTAACATGGGGAGAAATCATAGGACGAAATACAATAATGTACAATTGAAGTAGTAGCCTATTGCTTATTAATTTACCTATTTACACATTTACATAGAGCCTATTCCAACAGGAATAACACATTTTCAAATAGTACAGTGAAACACAATTTTAATATGTTTTTCTAGCACCAAAAGTAATAATGAGCTTCGAGCCAATAAGTCCTTGGATGCGTTCTTTCACCACCTGTCCTATTTAATGAGGATGCTTCACATCGATGGGGTTTAATAATAGCAAATGTCTGTTGCTAACCTCAAAAAATATTCTTATACTGTTGAAGCTGATCTCTCCTTATTGAATAAAAGTTGGGCAGGTAGTTTAAATAATTAGGTTTTTCCCTTTCGGGGTCAGGTAGGCAATTAATCTTTTCCCAGGAAAGTAACCTAAAAGTACAAATCTTTTGTTCTCTGTGTGCGTTTGAAGTTGAATTTACATTTTTATATATATTAAAGTGACAACGCATGATGAGCTGTGGTGATGTGACCTGGATATTGCAGGATGTGTTTGTGTATATTTATACGTGCTGTGCTGTGTGATGGCTCTGCTCTGACCTGGATCTTACACTTGGCTTCCACCATCTGGAGTTTGGTCTTGGCCAACTCCTGTTCCAGCTCCCTGATCTGGGCCTTGAGGGACTCCTTCTCCTGGTCGTCTCTCCTCTGCTCTGCCTTTTTGGGACTGTCGTCGTCCTCTTCCCGGCCTGGTTCAGTCGTCCCGTGGTTTTCTATCGCTGCTGCTGTTGGAGACTTCGGAGCTGTGGCGAACAGTTCGTGTGATTCCACGATGTGTTGACAGCGCGAGCAGTCCGTCACAGCACTCTGCAAACATGGAGAATTAAGATAACAGGCTGAATATGAGAAGAAGATTTATCTGCACCAAATATGACATCCAGCTTTTAAAAAAGGACCATCCTCACCAAAAAAAAAAAACATCCTTATAGAACGTATTGTGTAAGCAGCTTATTACGACCCACATTTACTTTTTTTTGTTAGGCGGCGACCTCTAGTGGCTGTAATAATTATGACGGGAGCAGGAAGAAAACACAGGACTTTCACCCAGGAGACTGCAGCTCCTGTCCCGTGTGAAACCAAAAGTCAATGTTAACGTAACAATGTTAGTACGCAACTACGTCACTACATCACATACGTAACTATGTCACATACTTAAGTCCAGAACAAACATACTTATTTTAAACCTAGTCTGGCGGGCTTAAAAAACAGTGTCTGGATAAAGCTTTACTTCCTGTTCGTACAGGAAGTCTGTATTCCTGTTGTCAAAGTCCCTTCCCTACAAACAACAACAACAACAACAACAACAACCTCTGATGCTAGAAATGGCAAGTTTTGAAGAACATTTGGATGGTGTAATAAGGCAGTCCTGCTCTGTTCTTCCAGTGAACGATTGTAAAGATCTACAAAGTAAATGTTTACAGCATTTTCGTGTAAATGTTCCACCAAAACAAGTTCCCTCCCGACACTGTTTTGCAGAAGCACCGTCGGGGCGTGTCGCCGTCCAGGACGATTGTGATTGGTTTAAAGAAATGCAAACAAGCCGGGGAGTTTTTTTCACTATCCAGGAGTGAAAGTGCATTGGATCCAGACCTTCCCCCAGCAGCGCTGTGGAGATAAGTCTGGCAACACGAGACTATTTTAACCCAAACCCTGATTTTTTCCTAAAACTTAGTAGTTTTGTTTCACAGCGGTAACCTAACCACGTGTTTATAACGGCGTCTGTGTCACAACGTTAAAGTGGCAAACCTTATTTCAGTCCTGGCTGATTTAGCAGTCTGGAGTCTTGTTGATACAGGAGCTTCAAGTTTGAAGAATTGGGTGCATAGTTTCATTTTTTGTGTGTATACAGAGGAGAAAAACTGTAATACAGTATTCCTTTCTGGGAAATGTCACCACAGACACCCAGTTCTGCAAATATAGAAATATTGCAATACTTTCATCAGTCACTATTGGGTTACCTCATTCTGCAATAGAGACTTGAGAGACATTAATTTAAAAGAAAATCATTGAGATTATCACTTCAAATATAACGATCATGTGTCATATGTCATTTTATGAGTAATTGGCAAATAACCTATTCTGTCGTTTAGCGACGAGGACGTGTTGTTTAAAATCCACTGACACCTGCTATTATAAAATGAACCCTAATAAGAGAGTAAAGCAGATTTCAAGAAAGGGTTGTAAAATGATTTCCTACGACATGGCATCCAAGTGAAAGCATGACAGAGGGAAAAAGAGAGATAAAAGTAGAAAGGATGACAGTCGAGCTCCGCAGGACGAGTTCTCACCTTGAGTGAATCTAAGTGTTCTCTGTGGGCGGCCTGCTGCCTCTCCAGACGCTTTGTCATCTGAGAGCAGATCTGAGCAGAAGAAAGAGCATCAACATCATTAGGCAGCACTTCATTCTTTATTAATATATCCTCTTATGAGGTATGCAGCATTTCCTAATTCCAAACAGTCTCATCTTTCTGATTCTACCTGTTTGTAGTCCGCAGTGACACCCGCAGACCTTCTGACTTCCTGCTCTGCCTTATCCAGCTCTCTCCGAAACACTTCCTTTGACTGGAAGAAGAGCAGAAATCCTTTACTCACGCATGTCGAGCATTACATTAAACCTAAAGGACTGTGAGGTGCTGTAAAGTATCTTACCACCGCAGCCTCCTCCTCTTTCCCTCTCATCTCCTCTTCCGTCGCCTGCAGTCGATGTCTGCTCATAAAAAGGTCTTTGGTGAGTTCGTCCACTCTGTCCTCCGCCTGCAAACACACATCGTTCTGCTCAGCACGGGACACATTAACATCATTGTGTCATATGAATCCATTTTTCATTTTTGTGTCAGAAATGATGAAAGCTAGATCCAGAATGCCATGCATATGTTTTCAAACAATATTACCAAGAGTCAGAAAACCAATTTAAAGGTATAATATGTAACTTTTCCACATTAAAATGTCTAAAAAGACCTATGTTATACATTTCGTTGAGTTGCATACTTACATTATCCCAAATGTTTCCAACAATGTTTAAAAATCAGAGAAATTTGTAATTTTGTAACAGTCTGTAACATTTGGTCGCCTGTCAATGGCGTCACATCCCCTTTGTTCATGCGGCGGCTTTGTGGTTGTCTGCCAGAAACGGTCATGAATTTACTTTTAATCCAGGTTTCAGTCACATTTTTATGACATACTTTTTAGAGCTTGGTCTTTTTTAACTATATATTTTAACTGGATGAAGGATTTTAGTCATCGGATCTCTTTAGAGAAACAAGCTCTGCAAACGTTAGCAGCAGCTCCTCCAGGAACACAGATTTTTAACATGCAACTGCTTTATTTAGTTTTTTACTGGTTTAAATCATCTAGTCCGTTTGTTTTAGAGAGGAGGAGACCTCTGCAGATAATTCAGATCCCAGTAAAAACCTCCTGAACGATGAACACTGAAGGAATCCTAACCGGGAGAATCTGACAGCAATGGTGGTGAAGACAACAACTCCCATGATCCCACAATGTCACAAAACTGCGTCTTTTGTTTTTGTTTTAATTGAGAAACCCCCAGCAGTAGGAAAATTACATATTGTGTGTTTAAAAAAAAATAGAATCATATTTTCAGGCTTTAATGTGTACAACAGAATGTATAAATTATTGTAATGTATAATCCAGGCGAGATCAGAATGAAAACTATAGTTCATCTTTCTTCCCCCCCCCCCTTTTGTGACAAAGGTAGAAAACATAAACATGAAAATGAAAAAAACACTTAAATTTTTGATCATCTTTATACCAGAATATTTCAGAATATTGTTTGTTGAGCCATTTCATGACAAAATGACTGAAATCATATATTTATTTAGATAAATTGACAGCATGTTAAGTATTACTGGTGTGTTTATTGGAGAAGCTGACATTTTCAGTTAATGTAAACTGCAGACTGAGTTGATATTGTAATGCTGGAAAAGTTTGATTAACGTCCCACTGGCTGTCTCCTGAGAGGCTGAGTATCAAACTTTGGGAGATGATTTTGCATTTTTAAAATAAACCCTCTTACCCTTTGTGTGAAGGGCAGCAGCTAATCGTACCTTGTCCAGAGAGCTCCTCAGGGCGACCTTGCTGCTGATCAGTCTGTGGGCAAGGTTGTCGTTCTCCTGCTCCAGACGGAGGCTTGCCTGCTGCAGCTGACGGTTCTCCTTCTGCAAAAAACACAGAAATATCTATCAGGGATACAGTTGAAAGGCAGAAAATTAACTTGCTGACTTAAATAAATCTGTTTCTGGAAGGAAGTGAAAGATTTCTGACCAGGTATTTGTCCAAAAGCTCTTGTTCATCATCCATTAATTGAAGGCGGCTTTCCCCCAGCTTTGCTTCCTTCGTTGGGTCCTGAGGGGGGAGAGAGTCGAGGCTAATGAAATACAGTAATGTCATATTTGAGTGAGCTGAAGAAAGCTATCTCCTCCAAACAGAGCGCGACAAATCAAGAACAGGCCCCCAAACAGAGATCCAGATAGGGATAAGTAGGAGATAAGAGCACAAGTGGGGGGCGGATCATTTAGGACGCATAAAGGAATAATAATGGAGGGGGAGGACTTATTTTAAGCCTGACAATTTATATATCTCAAATATCTAAAATGAACAATCAGAATGAATTTCCTTCTATCAGAAATCACATATCTGTCGTGCAGAGGAATGTGCTTTATGTTAAGTATTAAATCTGTAGGATGTTTAACACAGAGCAATATGTTGCATTTTATTTCAGGTTTTTTTTTTTAACTTATAGTGACTTTATCAATACTGCAAATACATTTTCTAGGTGCATTGCATTGATGTCAGGTGCTCACACCTTTCAGGTGACTTTCAAGGCCCAATTCCCTCAAATTCAAGGATCCAAGGCAGCATCGTTTGAGAACCAGATCAAGGTTAATTACTGTAAGTGACAAAAAAGTGACTAGACTATGCTCCCATGAGGCATACGATTTATGATTTTATGGTTTTATTAGGATCCCCATTAGCTGATCATCAGCTACTCCTCCTGGGGTCCACAACATACATTTATTAATAATGCTCAAAACGTCACCGTGGTGGTAATTAATAAATGTATGTCTCATGGGAGCATAGTCTAGTGTGTGGACTCCACGTTTTTGTCACTGTATGTTCTTCTGTCCAGCACCTAGTTTTTCGACTTTTTGCATGTGCATGCTTTTGTGGACTTTCCTAATTACTGTTAGAGCACTCACAATTTTAATAGACAGCGTAAAATAGCCTATTTACTAACGTTGAGTAAAATTTATTTTCTTGCACAAAGCATATAAATCCAAGCACTTTCAATGAACCATGTCTATTTGTGTCTTTTTTGCAAAAACCCTCAAATTCATAAACTTTCAAGGATTTCAGGGAACCATGCAAAGAGAAAATGAGTTGTTTTTAGTGCATTCAAGCAAATCCATGATTGCTTTTTAGAAAACAGTAACCAAACAAATACTAGAGTAATGCAATGGTGCAGGATCTACAGTAATGAATGGTCATTCAGGGTTTAACTGTTGATATTAGCTGTGGTGATCTAAAAGCGACTGTACTGTAAGTGAGTCTTACTGTGAAGGCAGGTCCTGTTTCCTCCACCAGACAGGCCAGGATCTCCTCTTCGCTCATCCGGTCCATAACGTAGGCATCGTACGCCATCGTCATGGACACCTCTTCCATCATCTTGTCCTAACACTGTATGCAGCCCCAGGAGCTGCAGACACTCACACAATCAATCACAGCCTTTGCAGATAAAGCTTCAGATTCCAAATCAGAGAAATAATTGAGAAAATCCACCAGGAGTGTCGGACACGCTGACTGAATCTGAAGCGTAAAAGTGAGTCCAGAAAGATGTAGTCGTCTTTGTTTTTACTTGCAATGATGCAGGCGACAAGTCAGTCCAGCATCTGAGCGTAAACAGGAAGTAATCAGGATAAAGTCCAAGTCGTCCTGACACAAATAAACTCTGCTTATGGTCCAAAGGTGAATAAGAGAGAAAGAGAAATACTCCCACAGGTAAAGTGTAGCGACACTTAAAAAACACCTAATATGTAGCAGTCAGAGCACACAGTGTGAAGGGAAGGAGTGTGTGTTACAGGTGTATGGGGCAGTAACAGGTTCAGCAGGGTTTAAATGAGACCTGAGAGTGTGTGTGTATGTGTGAGTGTGTGTGTAGAAGAAAGACAGCCTTAGACACACCCACTACAGTGCTCACCTGTCTTCTCTCTCTCACACACAAACAACGCTCATTTATGATCCCAAATATATCAAATGTTTTTTTTTGTCGTGCACTTTTCTTTCTCGTATACTATCTGACACAGATGCTGTGTGGACCTGCTGGATCGCCAGTTACTGTAAACACTGCTGATGTATCAGGGATGGAGTAAATTACGTGGTATTTGTGATATTTCACCCCGGGCGTGTTGGTGTGACACAGGCCCGCCGGTCTATTATTGTCACAGGCTGAGCAGCCTGACAGGAGAGCAAACGGGTCCAGCAGGTAAAGTGATAGAAGAATACCAAAGCATAAAGGCAGAGAAACAAAGAGGATTCAGCAGCTCCACCTGTAAATGACACCCACTTTTTTTTCCCCCACCTCCATATATCTCAGTCTTACTTCTGCATCACGGGTGCAGTTTCTTTTAATTTCTCCCTGAAATCTCTCACTTAATTTTTCTTTCTCCTGATGACAGATCAGTTTCACTTCCCTTTCTTTGAGCTTCAACATGTAGTTCCTTTTCACTAACTCATGTTTTAATATTTTGCCCCTCTGTGGTTTTTCAACACTTCCCGCTACTGTTTTTTCTGTCATTTCAACATCCTGTGCATCTACTGTCTGAGTCATTGTGAGCGAAAACAGACAACAAAAAAAAGTCCAGGCAGATATAAACATTTATTCCTCCTCAAAAAAAAGGAACATTTTGTGAAACGTGGTGGATTTTTTTGCACTGTATCAGGGTATACCAAAACTTATTCTAGTTTCATACAGAAAAATACAATTTTCAACAGTCAGAAAAGGAACAGTTCTGATACAGCAATGGTGCTTTTTGTGGTGCAACAAACTAAACCCCTTTTACCTTCAACTCCGGGGAACACATTTGTTGAGTGAGTACATTGGCTATGTGGCAGTGAACACCAATACTGAGTGGACATCTAAATGAACAAAAAAAAAAAGTCATTTTACATATATCATTTAGCACATACACCTGAATAACAAGGGGATGTGAGGAAAGTTAGGAGATGTGATAATCACGCTCACAGCTCAGTGGAAACAATGTGGTGTGACAGAATACGAATACATATCTTTTATATGTCTTTTAACTAATAATCTTTAATCTGTTACACTAAATATTATTGTATTTCACATTTCAGCTAAATTTAAGGACAATTTTAAAGTGAATTTCCTGTTCCAAATGTACATTTCCATTCTCTTCTCGTTAAGCTTGTCAAAAGTGTCGATACTTTTTCAATACCACATGTTTAAAACCAGTGGCGTTTCCAGACTTTTTTTTTTTTTACTGGGGTGGCTCAAGTGGGGCTCTGACTTATGCAGGGGTGGCATGGTGTGTGCACACACACACACGTACACAATAACATTAATTTAACATTTCTGTCTACAGTAGGCTACTCATATCTACTTTAACCCTTAGAGCCCTGCCATAGGTGCATTTTTGTCTTTTTGCCTACAATGAAATGTCTACATTTGGGACTAACATCATCACACATGAATAAAAATTCAACTGGAGTCTCAGCTTTCCAGTCATACCCAATTTATGCAATTCCAAGACTGTTTATGGACCCCAGTATGCAGAAATATTCAAATACACCA
>JAOVVB010154952.1:0-11740 GCA_028570985.1 Heterobranchus longifilis | reverse complement strand
CCAATTCCCCCTGAAAAACTGTCCCGGTTGTTGCTCCACCCTCTCTGCTGATCTGGGGAGAGTTGTAGACGAGCACACGCTTCCTCCTCCCCCCAGTTCCCCCCCCCCCCGGACAGGCGCCCCGACCGACCATAGGAGGCGCTAGTGCAGCGACCACGACCTATGCCCCTATCTGACACGGCTAGTTGTGTCCGTATGGACGCCCGACCAAGCCGGAGGAAACACGAGGGGCTCGAATCTGCGAACCTCGTGTTGGTAGGCAGAGAATCTACTACCATCTACCACCTGGACGCCCCCAGATATCCATTTTCCACTCAATGTCAAGCAACTACAACTGAGGGAAAAATCTGTCGAGACAAAGTTTAATCTATAAATACACATGCGCATGTATCTGTGCGATTGTGTTAAAATAAATCAGGCATTCCTCCTTGCTGTTGACATTTATTAACAGACCAGAAAATAAACATAATCCACATCCGACGGTCCGCTGCCTTTCCATATTCTCGTCTTTTGATGCAAAATTAATATCACACTGTAAATAAATAAACCACTATTTTTTTTTTATATCCTTCTGCAAATACTGATGCACACTTCTTACTGAATATGCAGAATATGAGCTTATTTACACCACGTGACAGCCTATCGCACAATCCTTAACTGCCTCGAATTCATCAGAAATAAGTGCTTCTGTTCCACATCATTTACACAACTTTCATTAATGCGTGTGCGGCCGAAACACACTCGCGTCGCGGGGTACACGCATGTTGGAATGCGTACGTTTGCGCATGCATGTGCACATCATTGCCTGTGGAGATTTTCCTAATTTAAAAAAAATCCAACGTTCAGTCGTGATCGCAGCCTCACTGCGCGTGAATCCCCTCTCCCCTCTTTTGCCCTCTCCGTCTCTTTTCTGTTCTCAGAATACGGGCGTGCAGTATTTCACCAACACGGCCCATTTATCCGATCCAATCTCTGTCCTGTAATTGAAACTTTTATTGAGATGAAGGGGATAATAGTTGTAAATGTTCTAACTGGCGCCTCACATGATGTAAAACCATCCAAAGGCATAAAAAAGTCTGAAGTGTAAAATGCTGCCCACTCTCATGTCATGTATCACACGGCACCATTAGGACACTCACGACTGGCTGACTGCGGCGTTCGGCTCAGTCTGCGTCTCTGAGTGCAATCGAGGACATGCCCCATTATTATTAAGCACCTCAGTACACAAGGCACCGTTTGCTCTCCTGTTATCACTCTCTAAAAGTCTTCATTACCTTTAAAAGGAAAATGGATTGTGTAGTACATCAGCCATGCAAATTCAATCATGGAGCATATGCTAAGACATTTGTGTGATTATAATCAAGCAGATTGTGAAAAATGCTTCTCACATGTTATTCCAATATAGTTGTCAGTTATATGGGAAAAGGAAACTCAAAAGATAACGCTGGCAATATTCTATATTTGTTTGTTATGGTCAATAAATCCCATGAATAGACACAAAAACAACGATGTGTTCTCAGCTCTGCATGTCACAGTAAAGAACAGTGTAACAGAGACCATAGATCAGGTGCAACTTAGAGTCATGTCCTGTATCTGTCACATGGTTTTACTGCCCCACCTTTTGAGGAGACTAGCAGCCGTCCCGAGTCTGTTGATTCCAATGGGAGAAGTGAACATAAACACAGATTATCATCAATCCTTTCGAACAGATGAGGAGAAAATTAACTTTATTCGAGACCTTTTTTTCTGCCTCAGCAACAACACAGTGTGATCTGGTAACACAGCTTTTTTTAATACTAAATATGGCTTGCCACATGGCTTGGCATTGGCTGTGTAGATAATATAAATCAAACTTTTTTTTAAATGCAAATATAACTTGAGACCATGCCCACTTGGGAGAGTGTGTACCGTTTCATATCAGTGGTGGTATCGGCAGTGCTGCATCTTTAGAAATATTGAATATCTTTGAGTCTAGTCGGTCTGCAGTTTCAAACCAGGGGTCAGCACCACGGGCAGCTCTGCATGTTACAGTAAATAACTGCGTAGTGACATGCTAATCATTCAGCCCCTGGTAGGAGCAGTTTATGTTTTATGTTTGTTTGTAAGTCAGAGTGATTGCATGATGGAAAAGGTTCCAGCTATGTTTAATGTTGTATAAAATTCAAATGTAACCAAAGCATTTACAACTAAAATGCAGTTGCAGCTATTAAATGCAGTAAAATATCTGATTTATTTGTCAAACAGGCTTAGTGGCAATCATTGTGCCAACTTAATTTAGTTAATAAGCCACTTAATTTGAAAAGAAATCAATACATTTCAAAGAAATATGAGTTAAGGGCCTTTTAACAGATATATATATATTATTGTTTATTTATTAACTGGTCCCTGGCCTCCTGCCATTTTGCAAATGTGGGCCCCTGGCAAAGCAAGTTGAGTATCACTGATTCCAGTATCGTCACTCTAACATAAAAAAACAGAGCCCGCTGCAGCCTATTAAAGACAGTACTCCACATGTCTCTTAGGGTTACACTTTCTGGATGTTTTTGTCTGTTGCACAACAACTTTTACCTGAGGCAACTGGATCCCTTACTCTACCACTGAGACTCATTCAGAGGTCATGTCCAGTTAAAATAAGCATTTTGATAGTCTGGGTCATCGAAGACATTAATATGCATATCAAAGCGTTTTGCTGCACCCCTAAGCTGCAGTCTCAATCACAGGGCACAGGTTTCCGGTCTGATCTTTCACCCGGACCTGCCGGGCATGCCCACGTGCAAGGAGGTGAGCCTTTGTGCTCTGTACTTGATTTGCTCAGCGGAACTTACCTGAGACTATGCAGTGTTTGCAGAATCCCTTCTTTACGGGCTGCGAAAACACCTCAAACATTTGATGGATGGCTCCCGTGAAACCTTGTGGCCTCCAAATAAGCTATAATGTAATTCCGCTTCTTGTGTGATTTCCCTCCATGACCCTGTGCAAGGAACAATCAGCCACTTTCAGCAAAACACGGTGCCAAGGTTCAAATATCCCGAAGGTGGGGAAAAAATACACACCAACTGGAACAACATGACCCCAGAATAGACCTAATCCAAGGCTACCTTTCTGGAAAACGAGACATATAGCAATAGAAAGGCTGCTTTAAGGGTGTTTATAATAAGACAATGGAGAGGAGAGACACATAGTAGTAACATCCAGGTAGTGTTTAAACCATCTTGTAATCAAAATCCACTTATAATGAAAGATAGAAAACCATGGCAATATTAACACTTTTATTGTGGTACACTGCTCAAGTGTTGGACAGGAGACAGAGCAAGGAACAAATGCCTCATCAGAGCAAAGAGGTCCATCAACACCCAATCAAGCGTCTATTTCACCATATGTGTCAGTCTCAGTCGCCTCTAATGAGCGAAACCTCGGACTGAACCACAACATCAGAGATGCACAAGATGTAGGCTGTGTGGGAAAGAGCCTCAATGGCCTGAAAACTCTGTTGGACTCATCTCAGAATCTCAGAATGATTGGCATGATTGGGTTTATCACAGGCATATCTGCTTTATTTCAAAACAGCACCATAATAGTGTGATAGATCATTACTTTTATGGTGCACATACACAACATTAGGCTAAGTTAATGGAATAATTAAAGGTTGTAACTGTGCATGCTTGGTTTAAAGCCTTGGCTCCACAAGTTGTGATCAAACTGGAGGTAAACTTAACATAACCACATGTATGCAGCACAGAAGCTATATAAAAACAACGCACACGAGCACACACTTTACAGTTCCTCTTCCTTTAACCACTCCAACTCCTCCATCACTATTTAGATGATGCAATCACACACACACACACAGATTTGCTGTCTGTTCAGAAAGCAGTTAACCCACTTGAAAGTTTTTGTGTTACTGTCACGGTACCAAATATATTAACCCTGAGAGACCCACCATAGACCCGTTTTTGTCTTCTCTGGGGGACACAGGGGATCTTTAGTGTGTTTCAAGTCTTTCTAGTCATAAATCTGTAATAAAGATATGTTTTAGTTTTATAATTTAAATGGTCAAAAATAGAGTATAGGACTTACTTTAAGTACTTGAGTATATGATTCCCATGCTCAATTATGTTCTCAATTTTATAGAGAAAGGAAAATATTTCCAGCTATACACTGACTATATTTATTTTATTTATACATAAACACGGTAGTATTTCATTGAATTCTTAACCAGCATGGTATTTTAGGTGCTGGTTAACAGCAAAACAAAATCCTGCACACTGTCTATTATTAGCTATACTATTTAAGGTGGAAATGTCTATCTTTATTTAAAGGGAAGAAAAAAAAAAAAAAAAAAAACAGGCACCAGGTGGCAATTTAACCTGGAAGTTAGCGTCGCCATGTTTCCCTCATCAAAAAGCCTATGGGATTTTATATAGCACAATATAACATGTTTTCTGGTAATATTTCATAAATAAATAGTCTGAGATATTCTTGCTTTTAACTCCGCAAACGAGTGACGCTGCCTCGCGTATCCTGCGTCTGTTTTGTCTGTTCATTGTGTACATACTCAGAAATTAACACAACACAATGTCTACGTGAACGGGTGGTTAAACAGCAGTATCTCCAGCTTTAGTAACATATTTTATGGATATTTCATATTATATTTAATGCAATAACAGTACAGAACAACTGATAAACTGAACAATTAACCCAAATAGTGAGTGCAATAACTGCAGGACGTTTGTGTAATTGTATTGTATTGTATTGTATTTTTAGGAACTTTTAATACAATTGTCTGTATTTAAAAAAAAAAAAAATCATACATACTAATAGCGCCCTTATCCTGTGAGTTTCTTTTGAAGTTTATAGTTTGAATAATAATCAAACATTTAAAAATAACAATTCAATTTAGTTTTCTTCACAGAAATGAATGAAATGCGGAGATATAGGCCAACTGTATATATTGTTTTAAATAGTTGTCTTACACCCATTAAAATCAAGAAGAAAACATGAGTAGATAACAGCTTCAGTCCAAAGTATTGATATCTGTTGTCCCAGATCAGTGTAACTCAGTATGTGTCCCTGTCTGTAGGAAGGTGAAGGGTCAGTTCCTGAAGTCAATCCTTTGGCCTTACTGCCCGTCCTGGCTGACTTCATCCGACTGAAAGACCCCGGCATGCTCACTCTGGAAGTTTCTGGACTCGCAGCTAAATACCCTGACATCAGGTAATCCCCACTCCCACCACCACCACCCACTAATCCAGTGGAAACCTCTTAAGCAGAAGACACACCAACCTGACACCAAAGAATTAGAGGCGACGGAGGCCAACTGTTGCGATGGTCTCCGTTGGACCAAAAAAGTTGCACCTGAACACACCGCAAAGAATACAGCCAACGGCCAGCGTTCTGCTCCTGCGTGAGAGGTAATAACTCTCCATACCAGCAGGCGTCTGCATTTGTCATTCAAAATGAGAAACCGGTATTTGACGACGAATGGGTTGTTATTACATTGTTGTGTTGTATGCATGTTAGTGGTTTCAGTAACTTACAATAGCAAACTTGCTTGGATATGAAAGAGATTCTCTGAGAACTAATGCTGTAATTTGTAAAGGAACCCTCTAACCTGGTGCATTATTTAAAATATTAATATTTACATTAAGAATTGACCCCAAAGCAGTTACATCAATCATGTACTTTTTTTAATCCCCATTACAACACACTTAAATTAAATCAACCGCAATATTTCACATCCAGATTGTATATCTTACATATGGCTTTGCTTTTGTCCAGCTCGTCGCTGTGTTTGTGTTTTTTTTTTATCCAAAATGAATCCATACATCAGCTTTCCCTCTCCCTCATCAACATTGTGTTTACAAACAACATTGTTACACGTTATGCATTAGCTTTTTATGGCCATGTTTTTCTGTTCCCTCAGTGAAGAGCATGTGTCTGTGCTGCTGGACATCCGTGGTGATATCTCCAGGGACATCAGAGGGGCGGTGCTGGACTTGCTGGAGCAGAGCGCCCCCCCTCTGCCTGCAGGATACCGGCCCATCTTCACTGACATCCTGGTTCCTCCCTCCACCATGGCCTTCTGTCTGCCCACTGCCAAGTGTGCATGACAGGGACTCAAACCGCGGCATGCACTCAGACTTTCACCTTCAAATCCGGATGGATCCGGTTCTCAGACACATCATCAAGCCAGGTGCCCATAGCCTGTCGTTATACTAAAATATGCAGCCAGATACTGGTGCATCTGTTTCTGCTGAGTTTCAAGCTATGTCGACGGATGGCCAGCCTGTGTTCAAGTCTGCCGCTCGTTATTTATCCAGGAAGCATCAACTGACTTCCTTGTTTTATTCCTGCTTCACACTCAGTGTTACACACATGATTCATATGTGTCAGCGCTGGAGGAAGGTCTGGATCCAGTGCGTTTTCACTCTTGGATAGGGGGAAAAAAACTCTCTGGCTTGTTTGTATTTTTTTAAACCAATCACAATCGTCTTGGGCGGCGCTATGCCCCGAAACACAAAAGGGAGATACTTCCTGTCCGTACTGGTACGTGCAGGAAGTGAGGCTTTATCCACGCACTGTTCATCTGGTAAGCCAGACTGAAATAAAATCTAAATAAAACCTAATTTGTTATATTACATGAAAAGTCAAACAATGGTCACAACATGAGAAAGTAAAAAGATGCAGTCTATGAAGCATCTGTATGGTTGATTGTCGTACGTAACAGACGAAAGCAGATGTATCAGTTACAACATACAGTATAGGACTTTTAAAATATAAAGAGCGTTTTATTAAAGCATCATCACATTACAGGTCTGGACTTTTTCAGTGAGGGCTCCGGGACTGTGACCCATCCTACCTGAGGAACTTAGGCTGCTAATTCATTACTTTTCAATCACCTTTAAACTTCATTTTCCATTAACTTGTCATGTATTTGTTATTTTGTCCAATTTTATATTGTATTGATGTTCATATTGTGTGTTTTAATGATTTTTTAATGTATTTATTGTATTTATGTATTATTTTTCTGCCGTTTCCCTTTGAATTGTGTTTGCTGTTGTTATTTCAAAGGATATTTTCCTTGTTCTGGTTCAACTCTAACACTCTGTCACATACATGCTTAAATAAATGCTTTATAAAGCAAACTTTCACCTTTTATTGTGATCATGATATTACATATAATTCCAGCAGGAATATAATGTGAAGCTGACATCATGTTGTGTTAAATAGTTGGTACGGGGGCAGAATCTTGTGAAAATTGCATTCTGTTTACCTGTACGTGCTACCGCTTATATTTTGTTTTGTCTGGCTAAAAAGTTGTTTAAATTGTTAAAAATACTCACATGTTTTTTCAGCAAGATAATCTTCACTAATGGACACCAGTTTTATGATTTTAGGAGTGTAAATGCCATAGCCAGAAGTAAAAAGCTAATGTTTATATGGAGTCAAATAAAGGTCATACATATTTTGAGCTTGTGAAATGTTCACAAATAATTTCACAGCATGCAGTTGTATATCACATTGTGTGTGCATGTGAAGAAAAAAAAAATAGTATCCAAATGTGTGAAACAAGGTTTTGCAGCTGTAGAAAACATTTGTGTGCATGGGAAAAAGTTTTGTGCACACAGATGTAATTTGCACATGAGTAAAAAAAAGTTTTGTAGCTGTAGAAATATTTTGTGAATTTGTGAGAAAAAAAAAGGTTTTGTGCACAGAGATATCATTTGCGCATGTGTAAAAAAAAAAAAGAAAAAAAAAAGTAGCTTGGCTTGGCTATCCCAATATAGTCCAGAAGTCTGAAATGCAAATCATGACATCAGGCCAATTCACCCTAGTACTTTTCACGTTTTTAGACTAAAAAAGTACAGTAAAATGTACATATACTGTATGACATTTGTTGTGACGAGAAGTTAATTAGGTACTTTTAATTTTATGTCCCTTTAATAAAGCAAAAAAAATGACAGTCACGTGACCCAAAGAGTGACGTCGCTCGGAAAGATGGCTGCCTCCGTTGGGGCAACGCTGCTTCTGTGAAACAGTTTACTTTTAGACTTTTGTAGAATATTGTGGTTAATACCCGCTTTTATTTGGCCCTACATGTTACCGGAGTGTTGCAACAGTTGTGGCAGAGATGAAGACCTTTTGTGGAAGAGCCAACCCGAGCACTGGAGCTTTAGACTGGGTGGAGGAGAGTGAGGAGTACGACTACCACCAGGAGATAGCTAGGTAGTTCCGAGCTTCACTGCATGGAGAGAAGCGCTCGTGGCTAGAAGGTATCCCTAGATTTGCTCAAGTCTCGCGAGATTGAAATGGTTAGGCGTTAAACTCGAATAGTTAAGATTAAATTGGTATGGTTAGGCATTAATCTTGAATGGTATGTTTAGATGGGTACAGTTAGGCATTGACCTCGAATGGTTATGGCTAGGGTAGGTCGTTGGGAAATGAGTGTCGCGAGAGTTTTTGTCCGTTTTCGTAAATCTAGGGGTACCTTCTAGACACAACCGAGAGACGCTGCACACATTTCAATGTGTTGTTGACCGACATTATTAATTTTTTTAAAAGTTAGCTACAAGTTACTCAAGCGCAACAATGATACCAACATTGGTCCATCTGAATGTGTCATGTTGATCAGTTGAGCATGTTTATCTTTCAGGTCCTGTTATGCGGATATGCTACATGACCATGACAGGGTGAGTGTTTGAGGACATAACACCAACCTGCTGAATACATTCATAATCAGTCTGATATGACCCACGTTTGTAACACAGCAGGCTTTTCTGTTGTATTGTATGTGTTTAATGAGGTTGTTTCGTGGTAGGATGCCTTCTGTATATATATTTTTTTCCTGTGTGTTTTACACAAAGTATCTTAAAGATAATCTAGTTTTGTTTTGAGGCATTAAACCAGAATCTTTCTAGGTCAAAACAAAGACTATACACGTCTGATAATGAATACATAAAAAACACATTGTCAAATTGGTGAGTGTACATACTGCTGACAGAGTTGGGCAGTATTTTAATGAAATGTATTTGAAATACGTATTTAATTACTTTTGAGTATTTTGTCATTTGTATTTTGCTGTACAGAAAAAAAATAAGATGTCATTTGTAACAACATACATAAAGAGCTTGTATTTGAAGTCCTTAAAATACATTATTTAATATGGCATTTTATTCTAAAATTTATCCCCAGGTTAAAAGTAATAATTTTGAAGATGGCACACACATTTTAAGGACATTTCATGTGTCATGTCTGCACATTTTAAGCTTTTCTATGCCCCGTTCTCATTCCCAACTCTTCACATAGGGATGCTTCGGTTAATGAGGCTTGGCTATCAGTCAAAAAAAATTAAATAAAATGAACATCCCTATTTGTTACGTTAATTAAGTACGCTTTCATACGGGACACAAACAGCGGTCTCCTGGGTAAAGGGTATACTTGGATTTAGTTGAAAACACGGTGCTAAAAATGTGATGATAATAGTTTGTATAGAATGTATTTTCAAATTACTACATACATTTTATAATAGCAGTATTTTGTATTTTATTTGGTACATTTGACGAACAAGTATTTGTAATTTGTAATTTGAATAATTTGTTTTTGATGTATTTTTGCCCATCTCTGACTACTGATATTCTCTGTGTATACTACCACTGTTTATACTCCAATCATTAATGTCTTCTCTAGGAAAGTTGACTGAAAAGCAAACTGATGAGGCACCACACTGACTTTGTTAAATCTGTCTGCATTGTCTCCAGAATAACAAGTACTACCAGGGCATCCGGGCAGCTGTGTCCAGAGTCAAGGCTCGTGGTGAGAAGGTCATCGTCCTGGACATCGGGACAGGGACAGGTCTCCTGTCCATGATGGCCATCACTGCTGGAGCTGACTTCTGCTATTCTGTGGAGGTAGAGCTGATCTTCCTGTGTGTACTGGATGAGGACTGTGTGTAATCTGTTAAAGTTCTTTAAAAAGTAACTTAACATAAGGCTGAAAAGCAAAAAAAGTGTCCTATTCCCGTGAACAAGATATCTCAGGACCGCCAATTTCTTCAAATTTGGCACAGTCCACTTGGACTCACTCAAGAATTCATACGCTAATTCTGACAAAATTTCACACAAATGTCTAAGAGGATATATAATACAGGAAGTACATTTTTAAAATGTATATAGCACCTTTTAAAACAACGTTACAAAGTGCTGTACAGTATATGCAAATAAAAAACAAGGCAAAAAAAAAAAAATATATATATATATATACACACAATATACACACACATAAACATAGAATCACATTCATACACACATGCATACTTGTATACAAATACACATGCACCCACATACAAGCATTCAAATGCCCCACACATACCTTTACATATGACAATACAAATACATACATATTACATACAAGTGTAAGGTTATAGCCCTGGGAATGCCAGTAGTTTGAGAAGTTTTTAAAAGCTGTTAACAGACTTGGCTGATCTGACAGAGAGGGGAAGACTGTTCCAGAGGGATGGGGCCCGGATGGTAAAAGCACAATCGCCCTTGGATTTGCGGAGGGTGCTGGGTATACATATAACAGACCTTGGTCTGTTGATCTGAGCTCTCTAGAGATAGAATAGGGCTGTAGAAGTTCGGAGATGTATGGCGGGGCAAAACTATGAAGACTTGAAGTCTGGTGTCAGGATGTTAATAATTAACCATTTATCCGTTAACTGACACGAAGAATTTCGACCGATTATTACTATCAGTTAAACAGTTAAAACCAATATCATTAGAAAAAAAGAATTAAAAGGTAATTAAAAGAATGTTTGCACGGTAAAAGAAAAATAGGCTATTCAGTCTTTTTTTTAAATTGTTAGTTAACTTGCTAGTGCAAAGTTTGCACCAGTAAGTTGCGTTTTAGGCTCTGTCTACATGTATCCTGATATTTTTATTAACAGGTATTTTTCTCCTCCGTTTACATGACCTCCACTTTGATAAGTAAGACTACACCTGCCCAAACACACCACACCAAGAACCAGGGTTCGATTCAACCAAACTAAACACGGCCCTGAGTGATGACAGCATGTTTTCACTGGAAATGATTCACTGGAATACATGTCAGTATAGTGATAACTTTCATTGCACAAAAACACACTTAATAACTTCCTTCAAAGTCGTCACTGCATATATTGCATGAGTCTGGACAGACATGGATGTAAACCACAACTTGATTCGGTAATTCGAGTTTACCTTGACACGATTGGACATTTCCCAAATCCCAGACTGCTGCAGGTGTCACCTCTGTTTCCTTTGTGTCTGCAGGTTTTTAAGCCCATGGCGGAGGCAGCACAGTGCATTGTGGAGAAGAACGGCTTCTCTGACAAGATCAAGATTGTTAACAAACACTCCACTGATGTCACTGTGGGGCCAGGTCAGACACACACGGCTGCTCTGTGATGTTTTCTACAACACAACACGTGATTCTGTCTGAGAGAGGTCTGAGACATGATGTCTGTTAGTGCATCTGTTGATGAGATGTGTGTTGTGCTTGTCGTTGAATACAGACGGAGATATGCAAATGAAGGCCAATGTTCTGATCACAGAACTGTTTGATACAGAACTGATCGGTGAAGGAGCCCTGCCCAGCTACGAACATGCTCACCAAAACCTTGTCCAGGTAGGTGTGCGTGCGTGCGTGCGTGCGTGCGTGCGTGCGTGCGTGCGTGCGTGCGTGCGTGCGTGCGTGCGTGCGTGCG
>JAOVVB010154942.1:0-11741 GCA_028570985.1 Heterobranchus longifilis | reverse complement strand
CCTCTGCCTCCGCAGCCTCCGCCTCACAGCCAGAGCCGGAGCTTCAACGAGGTCTACTACGAGGACCAGGGACCCCCGCCTCCTCCGTCCCAGCCACAGCCGCAGGTCCAGGCGCAGGCCCCGCCTCAGGCCCAACCCCAGCAGCCTCCGAGCTCCACCGGACCGCCCAGAGACCCGCGGGAAGACCTGCGCATGCATCTGGGCCTCAAATCCACCGGCAACTACGTAGACTTCTACTCGGCCTCTCGGCCGTACAGCGAACTGAACTACGAGACCAGCCACTACCCGGCCTCGCCCGACTCCTGGGTCTAGTTAGACTATGATGATGGGGGTGGAGGGGTGGGGGGGGTTAGAGAGAGTCTGTGTGTGCGTGTGTGAAAGGGATTATTTTTGCAAGCGATCAACAGCAGATTAACACAAGGTGACAGCAAGCGGCATGTTGAAACGGGATCTTGTAGCCAGTGGCAGGACATTTGTGTTCTCTAAAATAAGGGGGTTAAGAAAGGAAGTCAGGTCCAGTGACAAAGAGAGACTGTGCATGTGCATGCGGACATTTTCCTTTTTTTTCCCAGACCGCTTTATTTCTTCAAAGTCAGCTCCATTGCACCAGTGAGTGGATAAAGGGGGGAGTAGTTATGAAGAAGTGTGTTTGAAAGGGTGAGAGAGGTGTGGGCAGGAGAATAAAGAAAGAGAGAAAATGACCGTGCAGAGAGAGAGTACGCAGAGACCTAGAGAGGAGGAGAGAGAGACGGGATCAAGAAATAATGGGGAGAGGATGAGGGTGAGCTCTTACTCCGTAGGAGTGGGAAGTGGCCTGACCTTATGTTGAAGACAGAGGGGACGAGAGGAGAGACAAAGATGGCATGAGGGTTCTCGAGGAGGTCAGGAGGAATAAAAGCACAGAAAAAAGATGAAAGCACATCAGGCACACGAAGAAGTTGACGTTTACCATTTCACCCAAGTGACAAACGTAGCACTGCTTTTATCCCCCCCCCCCCCCTCTCCTTTTTGTTGCGATGGCCTTGCCGCCTACGGAGGCTTCTGAATATAGTTTCAAGGAATGTCATCTTCAATAGACTTCTTTTTTGTCCTCATTCTTTTACATCTTTTTTTATTTGTACTTTTCTAAATTTTTGACTTTCACAAAAGCATTTTGATTTTTCTGTGTACAGTTCAAAGGTGATATAGTGTGTATATTACACATGTTTTTGATGGGGGGCTACATGTGAAAACATGATTTTTCTTTTTCCATGACTGACTACTGACTGAAACAACAAAAGCAACAAAAATAAGTGAAAATGCGAACACAAGAAGCAGAAAAGACAGACATCGCCATGATGGATGTCACCTTTGTTTTGCCCTTTTTTTCCAAGCCGGAGAGGAAACCCTGCAGTGTTTGTGTTTTTCTCGCTCCATCAAATGAATTTCATTGTGGACATGCTCAAACGTCTAGCGCAGTTCAAGGCTGCCGGAGCATCAGATTGGCAGAGCAGCATCGCTCCCGAGTCCCTGTCAACAAATGTGCTTTTTCACTGCCTAAAGAATATATAAAGCACACTCTCTGTCTTCGGAAAGGGTTGTCTTTTCCTTTTTTGGGGAGCTGATATGTTTGACCATGTCAACCTTCAGTGGTTTCTCATCATCACTTGTGCATAAAAACTTGTCCGTCTGACAAAAGCCACCACGACTATTGTACATTTCAGTGTACAGTAGAGATAAAGAGAATGAGAGAGACATGACATTGTGCCAAACTTTGACACCTTCTGGACCAGTCCTCAAGGACTTTAAAGGGACATTCTGTCGAAGTTTACAGACAATGACCGGATGACTCCCTCTGCTGTTTGTAACTTTTATTTTCTTGTGTTTTTGATCAGGTGAAGCCGTACTTATTGCTGGGGTTCATGGGTAACATCTCCCTCCCATAGATGTACAGACCTGCCTCTCTGTGTTGGCTGAGCATGTGTGGGCGTGCGTGTGTGGGGGGACACGTGTGCGTGCGTTTGTGTACGTGTGCATGTGTGTGACAGAATGCGTGGCCCGTGTGTGTACACGTAAACTTGAGAGCGAGCGTATCTATGCATGCATGTGTGTAGTAGTGTGTGTGTGTGCCTCTGTTGCGTGTATGTGTGTGCGCGTTCCTGTATAAATCAATGTCCAAACAAGGCATTCCTACCGACAGTTTGTCCAGTTTTACAACATGAAAAATCAAGGTAAAAATCACTAGAATGAATTGTTGATATAGAATGACAAATCTATGAATATATGAATATAAATATAAATATATATATATAGAATTTTTATGTGCAGATGTCAGTGTCACTAAATGCAACAACTGTTCGCAGAGAAAAAATGATTATGTGGTGTACAACAGGACTCTTGTTCACTTGACCTAAACGTGGAAGCTACTTGGAAACTGCTGATCGGGCAAGCCCCCCCCCCCCCCCCCCTTCAATCGAGACAAAAGAGAAATCCCACCTGAAGATGCTCAGGCTCTGGTGCGAGTTGTGTGTTATTGTGTGTCCATGCTTCTTAGATGACCCTACTGAGAGAGGACCGTACTTGAACACAAGGAAAAATAAAAAGACTCTTTGCAATCAAACACCATGGTCTCTACTACTGTTGATCATTTTAAACAGATGAAGTTTTAGACCGAGATGTCTGGTTCTCTCCTGAATTAGCAACTGTCAGATGTCTTCTTCACATGTGCATTGTATAAAGTGTTTTTCTCACGGGAAAAGTGGTGTACGGCGAGGGTTAATTTGACACACTTTGATGTGTTTTAGATTAATTCACGTTTGTGCTCGTTCTTTTTAGTCTGTCTTTTGTTCAAAAGGGTTTCAGGTGGCTTTGAAGAGTTAAAAGCATGATGCCAGAACCTTTCTTTCTCACAGCCCTCCTTAGGTTTCTGAGCCAGACTTTGAAAGAGTTTTAACAGTTCAAAAAAAAAAAAAAAAAAAAAGTGGAAATAGTAAGTTAACAAATTTCTATATATCAAATATCCAATCAGGACAAACCAAGAAATGCTTACTGAGTACACATGTTTAGAACATAGTAACTACTGTAAATATATGTTGCATGTACAAGGGGGGAGTGTAATACAACATAGATACCTGTATCATATAAAGTAATCCCATGCAGTAACTCTACAACAAACACGTGGAAAGTTTTGAATGACCACTTTCAGTTTTCTAATGAGAAAAGTCTCAACTCTGAAAGCCTGCATTACAAACCGGGGGTGTGGAGTTTGTGCTGTTAGGGTCTAATGACGATATCAAGTTGCATTATGGGAAGTGTAGGATCCAGGGTTTTGGGGGCTACATCCACACTAATATGTTTTAAAATGCATATTTGCTATGTGTACACCTAGCATCCACACTACGGTGTTTCCGAGCCCTTAAACAGATATGTTTGGAAACATGCAGATATTCCCCTAGATATTCCCCCCATAGTCATGCCACTATCACATGACCTTTTCAGGAAGAAAACAAACGGCATCATCCTATACTAGTGGTTAATTCAACATGGTTAACAAATTACAGTTGTTTCTGACCTTGTTGTCTAGCAGCTGTTGTGCAGTTAAATGCTGCATTTTATAATGCTATCTACATGCACAGGAGGCAAGCTATTATTCCGGCAATTTGCGACAATTCCAGTGTCCAGCGGCGTTATCAGCCTTAGACTGGAACACGTATATGTGCAAGGTCTGTGATATGCGTTTTCAGTTAACAGATTAAAAAAGGCTACAAATCAGGATTCTGCTGTTGTGATTTTGCCCATTGTCTCCCCCCATTTTATGGAAGTGCAGAACTAAATAGCTTGAGACCCCTTTAAATCAACAGCTCTGTGTTAATGTACTTACCTTACACAGCAGAGCAGTGATCGGCATGTATAAACCTGACAGAGGGCATAATTGACTGTGATGTTGTCAGACAGCGGTGCATGGGATGTGGTTAGAGTGGTGTTAATATTGTAATACACAAGCTGTAAAGCTAATTCACAGGCTCCAACATCCACTCGCCTCTATTTTCACATTAATGACAGTGGACAGACATCAAAGATGCAGTAATGGAAATTCCCATTTTGTATTTTTCCCATCGTTTTGTTCCCTTTTTCGCGTCGCCCCCATTCGACTTTGATCCCATTCATCCAGATATCCAGCTTGAGATTGAACTGAACTTGAAGCATATTAAATGAATGAGGCTGAGCTGGAGGTAGCAGCATTTGTTACAATCCATTGGAATTCATGTCTCCCCCCTCCTCTCTCCCTCCCTCATCCTTCTTTGATGCTGTCTCGGTTAGGCCTGCGAATGTTGGGTAATAACTCCATTGCGTTGATTATTAGCCTTCGCAATAGAGGCGAGCCTCCTCTGTCTGAGCACAGTCCCATAGTGGAAGGCTGGTGTAACTTAATGTGGCATGAAAATAGCTCCTCAATTTTCCTACGCACAGCCTCTCTAGAAACTGCCCTGTTCCACCCTGCAGATGCCTTCGGCCTTCACTGTTTCACTCCCTCTCTCCCAGCTTTCTCTCCCTCTAATTCTCATAGCGTCCCTGCCTATTCAGCCGTCACACACCTCCGGCAGGACTCAAAGGTGTGTGTGTATGTGTGTGTGTACACACATGTATGTGCGCGCAGGTGCGTGTCAGCAGAGAGCTGGGGAGGATGTGAAGGGGGAACACAAAGTAAGATGTAAGGGGAAAAGAAGGAGACAGAGATGTAGTGGGGAGCAGGTGGAGGGTCTGTGATTTATACTCTGAGGATTTGAGCGTGAAATCAATTTGTGTTTAAGAAGAAGTGAGGCTCCACGGAGCCATTGTATGCCACAGATAGACCTTGAGAAATTAATGCTCTCATCTGAAAGGGAAGGGTGGAGCCTGAAGGAGAAGGAAGGTGGAAGGAGGAAGAGTAGGAGGAAGAGTAGGAGGGAAGAGGGAGATGGAAAGGTAGAAAAAGAAGGGTAGAGAAGAAATGGGGAAGGACGTGGAGAGACTTTTGAAATGATGGAGAAACTAAAGGCATAAGAGAGTAGCAAACAATGTGTAGCAGCCGCAGTAGAAGTCAGGGTCTTGGAAACTAGAAAATTTCAGATTAGTTGTTTGAGAAAATAATGGAAAATGAGAGGTGCCCCAGAAAACATTGTCTCTTCCTAAAATAAAATCTAACAATCCTTCTGTCAAATGGGCCTGCAACAGCTGGCTGTCCCTTTTCAGGGACAAGCTACAGTTCAAATCATATGTGATGCCCTCTGTTAAGGTGTTTTGAAAGCTCTGAACACATCACAATTTAATTTATTTTTTTGTATTTGCATAATACCCTGAGACACCTCCTGGTTATAGCAGGTGAATACATATGTGCAAATCATCAAATAGATAATAAATCAGAAATTATGAGGTGAAATAGAGAAACATGCAAGAGCAGTAAGTTGACTTGTTATTCAAAGCTAAGCCAACACTGTTGAAAATAATAAAAGGTTTGTTTTGCTTTGAAACAACTTTATGTTCCAGTTCATTCGTTCATTTGAAGTCATATTTCTGGCCATGTGATGAATGTAAGTCCAGTATTCACTCTACTTTCATGTCTCTCTACCACTTGCTGAGGGAAATATCTGGATCTTTAGCTGCAGTCCAATTGCCAGAATAAATGTTGGCATGTTTCAGCAAACCACGGATGCACACGTTTCATATGTAGAGGATATCAATGCGATCTCATGGGAAAGTGTATAAATAGCACAACGCTACACTTTTATTGTCTTATTAGCCCTAGTCTTGCATAGCCAGGCTTATCTCCACAGCGTTGTGCCACCGTGGGAGTAAGGGCTGGATCCAGTGTGTTTTCACTCTTGGATATTGAAAAAAAAGACTCCCTGGCCTGTTTGCATTTCCTTAAACCAATCACAACCGTCCTGGGTGGCGCCAAGCCCCAGACACAGCAACAGTGGCTCTGCAAAACAGCGTCGGGACGGAACCCGTTTCGGTGGAACACCGACACGAAAATGTTGTAAACATATTCTTTGTAGATCTTTACAATCATTTACAAACATCTTCTTCAAAACATGCCATTTTCAGCGTGTACTGATAGCTCCTTAGCTGTTGCCGTTGTTTCCCGTAGCGAAGGGACTTTGAGAACAGGAACACAGACTTCCTGTCTCCGCGCAGGCACCCGGTAAGCCAGACTACATTATCCCTTATCCGGGAGAGACACCTGTGAGGAGAGCGTGAACAGAAAGAAGTTGGAGCTAGAGCCAACACGCCATGCGGAGAGGAGCACCAGAGGCGGGACATTTTGGATGACAAAGAACTGAGACAGTGGTTCTGTCTGCCCCCCCCAAGTTCGGAAAGTTTGCATTCATCCAGGGAAGCTTAGGTCACATTGTCATGTCTAATGCAACACGCAGTTTACACACGTGCTAGGCTTTTAGTTATTAGCTATCACAAGCCAGGTTAGCATAGCAGTGTAATGGTTGTGGTTTGCTAAAATGGAAATGCCGGGTGTGTGTTTTACTGGCTCAGAGTGTGTGCTGAGATGACTGAGAAGCTGCACCGGGAGGTAAGGAGAAGGATGGAGTGTGATTATGGAGGCAAAATTACAGAGGACTAAGATGAAAGATGATTGAAGAGATAAGGTACAAGAGAGGAGAAGGCATAAAAACAGGTTTTTACAGACAAAAAAGGACTCGAGAGGAGTCTTCCCAAATCCCCACTTATTTGAATCAAGTCCATGTACCTCTCATTTCTAATTTCCCTTGCTGTCATAAATTCTGCTGCATTTACCGGCTAAGCAACAGAAGAAGAAAAAAAAATATGTCAGGGAGCCTCCCCACAGCGAGATGTTCACTGCTGTTTGACATGGATGTTATCATGGTTCATTTACACCTGCGGGAAGTGGCAGGATGCTTCAATTTGATCCTTGCCAAGAATTATTTTGCATGGCGCTAAGACTGAACAGTGCTGATTAATTCAGCTGAAGATAGCCTCAGAAAATATGATATTAAAGAAATTGTGAAAAGCTCAGGGTGAATAACAACTCTGAACAAAACATCACAGCGTTGATCAAAAGTGAATGAAGAGGTCAGATGTTTAATTTGTTGTGTTGTTATAGGGTGTCGATTGTTGGTAATGTTTTTTTTATTTTTTTATTGTTATATAGAAGATTGCTTTGTGGACAAAATGACACTGTATTTGTTTTAATTGCCTGCACATCCCTAGTTAATCACAGAGATTGATTCATGATAACACCTGTGGGTAAGGTAACTATGATTTTATTTTTTTTTACCAGAGGTGTAAATATAGACAGTGCAGACAATGTGGGTGCACCGAGGCCCGTGAGGTGGAGGGCCCTCCTTCCATGTTGGCTGGAGAACAGGCTTAACTGTGTCCAGTCATTTCATAAAGAAACCCAAACCCTGTTATTTTCCTCAAACCTTACCAAGTAGTTTTGTTGCCTGAACTTAACCAAGTAGTGAACAGTGATTGTGTGACCGTTTCACAACGTTAAATACAGCGGTCATATTTCGTTAGATATCATACGAATGGCAATTCATGTAATAGTTACTGAGACACTTTGTGAACTTTGTGAACAACTCCTAACCATGGCTGAACCTGTCTCCACATAACTGCACAGGAAGAGATTTTTTTTTTTTCTTTATCAACACTGCAGCCCCTGAATTCGATCCAGTATGCAGAACAAAACACAACCAGGACACTTTTCATCATGCTGAACCGAATCCATCAATAACACCAAAATCACACAGAGATGAGTGAGTATTTTGTACTCCGATGTCTCTGCGGTGCCATTAAAATGATGGCTACCTCAGGTGCACCCTGTCTTGCGGCAGCTGGAAGACTACCCTCACAGTAAGTATCTGACTTTTCTAAGTGCTTGTGAGCAGCTCTAGATTCACTGTTTGCTTACTGAACTTGACCTCAGCCTCCTTGTGGAGGAGAACTCGAGCAAAGGGAGTAAACCCACGGTGATCAATAAAGCATCACATTATTGCTAATCAATGTGCTTGTTACACCGCTTCTTCTGTCTTTCCTGTCCTTGCTTTGCCTGTTTCAGTTTGATTGACATGGACACATGAAACTAAGTGTACACTCATATGGATGGTTCTCTGTCACATGCACACATATGCACACACTAACACACACGCACACAGGCACACGCACACACACACACACCATAAGGCACGCTGTCAGGTATTGAATAGTCAATGCTGCAGAGCAGAGAAGCCTTGGTTATTCATGTGTGATAGTGCTGCTGCAGAGGACCCAGCTGGCTCCCTAAGCAGAGCTTCGTCAGTGTGTGTGTGTGTGGGGGTGTGTGTGTGTGTGTGTGTGTGTGTGTGTGTGTGTGTAAGAGAGTATGTATGTCGGAGGCATGATTGTGTGTGTGTGAGAGAACAAATGTGTGTGTATGTGTGTGTGTACACACCTGTCAGTTTGAGCAAATTCACTCACCTGTGACGTCCTCATTCTGTCTCTCTGTAAGCCGTCACTGAGAGTGCTCCTCTCAAAGGCCCAGGCAACACACACACACACACACACACACACACACACACACACACACACACACACAGTCATATCAGCCATGGGCAGGTGTTGAGATCACTGACTTCTGAAGAGGATTTCACCTATGGCAGTTTGAATGTGTGCCATGTATTTTCACCCAGTAATGAATGCGCTCCCTCTCTCTCAGTCTTGCATGTGTGTGTGTGTGTACGTCAGAGAGAGAAAAAGGCAAGGAACAGAAAAAGGGTGGAGGGAGAGTGACACGAAAAAAGAATGGGAGGGAAAAAATGAGCTGGGTGTGGAGCTCTCTGTATCTTTTGCTTTGGAGTTGTGCAGTTTCTATGAGTGACTCTTCAGTTTTTCTGGGACATCACAGGCCAGGCTTTGTTGGAGTGACAGCGATGATGAATCCTGCAGGACACAAACTCCCACATGCACAACCGGAGATGCTCCTCTGATGTAGGAAAGCTGCATTCTTCCATCTAGTGGCCACATATGCACACACACTCACATGCATGCATTATGCAGTGACAGGCAGAACCACACAGGCACACACACGCAGGTGGCTGGATTGCACTTAGGGTTGGTTGATAGACTTGAAATCATTATCATGATATTACAAATAATAAAATAATACTGTGATGCCATCAGGGCTATCCCAGCTCAGGATTGGAGCCTACAATAATAAAAAGCCCAAATACAAACTTGAGGTATAGAATTTGAAAGATTTGAACATTTACTTGCAAGTGTTGTACAAGTTCAATGAACGTGCTCTTTCAGCATGTTCATGCACAACACTGTTTACCAGGCATGGAGAGTCTAACAAAAGATACTATCAAGTTCAAGTGAAATATAGGATTATGACTTATGTACTCAAAGTTAGGATAATGTGGCCTCTGCTGCTTAAATTGTGACCTCTTTTAAGTCTGTCACTCACAAGTCCAACAACTTTATGGAAGTACACTGCTAAATCACTAATTTAGGATTTCATATCATCTGTCACATGTCACTGCTAGTAGCCTGCTAGAAGACTGCAAGTCTATCCACCGTTATAAACTGCCTGTTCTAAAATGTATTACTATTAACAGGTAAGTAAAACTACACAATTCTGTATTTTTTTTAAATACTGGCTTCCTTTTTGGTGCATATGGGTAGTTAGTTAATACAAATAATTGATAGTATAGGAACTCTGCATGTTTAATTATGTACTCCTCCCTCTGTGCCAGGAATATACCCCCTAGGCTACTGTTGTCAGTAAGACTGACATCTTGATCAACTTGTCTTGTTAAATAACAGTTAACAAAGTCCAAACATTTTAGTCAGACATCACAATTCATCCTTTTATCAGCAGACTGCTTCCTGACCTGCGAGTGAACTCCTGGCCTTTTGATTGGTTGTTAACACCCTCCTCAGGGACACTAATGCCCTGGCAACAGATTCTTGCACTTGAGGACAAATGTGATGGGGACCACCTCTCTGCCAAATGTGTGTGTGTGTGTGTGTGTGTGTGTGTGTGTGACAGCAGGGGATGGCGAGCAGTGACCAGTGACATACTGACGGAGCCAGGACGCATCAATCAGAAGAACAGGTGCAGAAGAACCATCCTGTTTGCTTTGTTTTCTGACCCGTCGCTCAGAGCGACGAGCCGCAGGCCTCGTTTCCGTCACGCTGCACTCGTCCTGTTTGTGAGGCTGCAGTGACGAGGCACCTTCAACTTTCTGTCTCAACTTTACAGAGAATTCAGCTCTGTACTGTGAAGTCCATTACAGGAGGTTTTTAACTGGAGCTGCAGCGATCAGTCGACTGATCGATCAGTCGACTGATCGATCAGTCGATCGACAGAAAAATAATCACCAAATATTTTGCTGATCGATTAATCCTTATTATTAATAGTAGTATTAGTAATTTTTCATGCAAAAATGTCACAAAATGCTTTTTTCCTCCTCTCAAATATGGAGATTTCCTGTTTTTCTCTGTTTTATATCATATTAAACTGAATATCTTTATAAAGCCTTACTTCTTGTGCGCACACGAAGTTCCTGCCCTTCATGTTCCCATTATCAAAGTCCCTTCACTACAGGGAACAACAACAACAACAACAACAACAACAACAACAACAACAACAACAACAACAACAACAACGAGTTATCAACCTACAGGCTGAAAATAAAGATTTGGATCATAAAATCAGGCCGGTCTGTTTTCTCACTGAATGATTGTAAACATCTACAAAACAAGTTCCCACCCGACACTATTTTGCAGAAGTCCCGTCGCTGTCTCCGGGGCGCAGCGCAGACGACTGTGATTGGTTTAAAGAAATGCAACAAGCCGGAGAGTTTTTTTTTCCTTATCCGAGACTGAAAACGCACTGGATCCAGACCTTCCTCCAGACCTTCCTCCAGCGCTGGGGAGACAGATCTGGCTACATGAGACTACATCAAATCAGGCGTATATCAGCCTAACCCCGAACTATTTTCAGAGGGGGGTGCATTACTCTTTAAGAAGGCTCTATGTGATTTGGTTGTCTCTGTGGGGGCAGAAGCTCGGGTGGTAGTGGTGGTTCTGCATTATTTGGCTCCGTCCCCAGTTTCTGCCGTCTAAATGTTCGAGTGTCTTTGAGCAACAACAACAAAACTGCTCCTGACGTGTGTGGCCCTTTAAGACAAAAAGCATCTGCCAAAGACTGGACACTGATAACAACACTGACAGAAGATCCTGCGGACCTCAGCACACACACATTTCTTACAGACGACACACATTGTTGTGATATCGGCTAAAAGAATAGTTGTTGTTTTCCATCTTTAGACACTGTGGCTTCATTTGCAATGGAAGACTGGCTGCTTCCTTTTCCAGATCTAATTTACTGACTGTCAGCAGAAATGAGGTAACTTGAGTCAGGAGGTTTTTTTTCAAAGCAGATATCTAAATCTCCCCGAGCTTTTACTCAGACCACGCTGCAGATAAACACAAAAACAGAAGTGTTTTTCAGAGATTACAACGGTACACTGAATCAAACACGCAGGAGACCTCCACCGAAAAACGACATCATAGGTCATTTGTACAAGCTGCATATATATATGTATATATATATACACATACATATATATATATATATATATATATACACATACATATATATATACACATACATATGTATATATATATATATATATATACACATACATATATATATATACACATACATATGTATATATATATATATATATACACAT
>JAOVVB010154883.1:283-11742 GCA_028570985.1 Heterobranchus longifilis | reverse complement strand
AGATATACAGGGAATACTGACAGGAATGTGCAGGTGTTCTCAGTATAGACGGTTTATGAATATGTTAGTAAACCGATAAAAATAGAGATAAAATAAAATAAGATTGCGTTAATGTAACGCATCGTGTTATGAGCTGAGTGCTCCGGTGTGCAAAGATTATAAAGATATTTATATATAAAGATATATAAAGATAAAAAATATTTGTCCACATGACAGAGCAGATCTTTATTGGTCCAAATATGACAAAAAAGTCATTTTTGACCAAAATGCAGTTCTTTTGTCTTTGCACGGCAGTACAGCTCAGTGACACCATCAGAGTTTAGAAGTTGAAAAGTTGTCTGTAACAGCAGCAACATGCACGTTTGTCTCTGACACTTCTGTTCTCTTTCAGTTCTGCAGATCTGTACGTCAGAGAACACTTCCATCCGCACGCCAACAAGGGAAACAACAGAACGATGCCAGTTCGAATCAAATCAAACAGACAGGGGAGTTCCTTGCGCGCCACGGACGAGGTCACTTTGAAGTACTGTTTGCTTTCGGCAGACCGGCAGCATTTTCTGCCGCCTACAAAAGCCGCCCTGGATCGCCACAAAATCATCATAACCACCACGACGATGGCGAGGCACTTCCACGACCTGGAGCTCCCCGAGGGATACTTCACGCACATACTGATCGACGAAGCCTCGCAGATGCTGGAGTGCGAAGCCCTGATGGCCCTCGGCCTCGCCGGGCCAAACACCAGAGTCGTTTTGGCCGGAGACCACATGCAAATGGGACCCAAGCTTTTCTCTGTGGACGACCACCACCGCTCCGATCACACGCTCCTCAACCGCCTGTTCCACTTCTACCAGGGCCAGAAGTGTGACGCTGCGCAGAGCAGCAGGATCATCTTCAGCGAGAACTACCGCTCGACCCAGGAAATCGTGGAGTTCGTGTCCACCCACTTCTACGTGGGTAGGAATGATGTCATCAAAGCTGCGGGAAATGTTCCGGCTCCCGCAGACGGCCGCGCCCTGAAGTTTCACCACGTGAGGGGCGAGTGTATTTTGGACGCGGCGTCCATGTCGTGGTACAACAGAGAAGAGGTTTCCAAAGTGGTCGACGCAGTGAAGGAGATTCTCAAACACTGGCCGTCGACCTGGGGCGCCGAGGACCAGAGCTCGATCTGCGTTCTGTCAGAGGGCTGCCAGGTAAATCACACGCTGTCTGAGTTGTCACGTGTCGGCACGGGACGATAAGAAGATTATCCTGGCCAAAATAATTCACCGTATTATCCCGATAATCAACGAAACGTGCTTAAAATGGCGAGGTTTTTTTTTCTCATAATTTTTCTCAATTGTGACTTTTAAAAAAATGACTTTTTTCTCAAAACATTACAACTTTTTTCTTGAAACATAGCAACCTTTTTCTCATAAAATTGTGATTTGTTTCTCAACATTAAGATTTTTTTTTTCCAAAACAACTTTTCTTGAAACAAACAAAAACAATCTTTTTTCTTGAAATATCACATTTTTCTTCACAAACATTGTGATTTTTTTTCCTTTTCTTTTTCTCGAAACATCACGACTTTTTTTTTCTAGAAACTTTACAGCTTTTCTTAGAACTATTACGACTTTTTTAAAGAAACAAATATTAGTATAACAGCACAGATAGTACACTGTAGTAAACTGCAGTAAATGTGTGAGGATATTCACGATTATCCCGATAATGGAAATTCACCACGATGGTTTTTTTTATTGCGATCCACGATAAAATCCATTATTGTCCCGTCTCTAGTCACAAGACAGAAACAATGAAGCTTTCTGCATGAATGTATTTATTGTCATTGTGGTGAGACTTGTAATACTTTAACTCAATTCTTATGATTCGTAGGTTCGGCAAATTCGGACCGCACTTTACAGAAGGAACCTCGCTGAAGTCCATGTTGAGAATCTTGCGAACGTGCAAGGTAATTTTAATTTAGCTTTAAGAACTTTAAGAACTTTAAGAGCTTTATGTTCAACACAATCTCTATAAACAGATTCTGCATATGAACGCAGAATCTGCAGGCAACGGGGCAAGACTTCGGAAATCGGAAACGCGCTGGTTTCCCGTTTGTAGTCTGAGTAGTGTTGACGAATCAGGTTTGAGCGGGGGCGGGATGCAAGAGGGGCAACGCTCCAGATGTCGATTTTTGTGTACTGTGTGGAGAAACACTCGCATAATAAAAGAAACTAATTGCTTTCAAAGTCGGATTACACAATTGCAATTCTGTAAAGTCTCGGCCCGGACGTCCGTACGGAGCGGAAGCAACTCAAGCGAGCTACACCGGAAGCCCCGAAAACTTGTCCACTGCCCCCTGAGGCTAAATCGTTGTAAAAGACGATAGCCGATGGGTTCCGAGATTGTGTTCGACATAATGGATGGCTGAATAAACTACACAGCTGTCTGACTATTCACACTGGGGATGTAATGATACCAAACACTCACGGTACGATATTTATCAGAATATTAGGCTCCAGTTTGTGTTTTTTCCTCGTCCCGGTGATCGGCACATCTGGTGATGCTGTCGGATGTACGTTAGCATGTTGGATGTGTTTCCATTTACGTAACGTTACTCTACTGCGGAGACGCAGCGGAGACGCAGCGTCCTCGTCTTCTACACAACTCTGTCTGGTTCTGTTGTAGCTGCAGGAGGATCTTCCAGCTCCGACGTTTCATTCTCTGTCCAGTGTGACCGATCGCACGTTAGCTCGCTAGCTTGTTGTGCTAACCTCAGTACATGTTGCTAATGGCGTTCGGCGCTACAGGGAGTCACCATGACTAAACGTTAGCTTAAAATCAGACCGTATATTGACTTACCCTGCTGTGCAGGAACATTGTTTTTATATGTTTTCCCTCACTTTTAATGTCCTCTTCATGCGGTCAAATCAGAGATTAAAACGACACATTTTACAGTCAGAATGACATAAATCGATGTTCTTGTCATAATATTTCATCAAAACTTGTGTTATTTTCACCTAAAACGGTAGATTTATTTCCTTCCATGTGTCAGAAGGCTGAAAAGTATGCGAGAGGGAAAGCGGTAGACTCCACGTTTGCTCACGGCAGAATGAACTGTAGTGACGTTTGTTGTTCAGCTGTCATGGTGGCAGCTGCGGCTCGGTGTCGCCCTCTGCTGGCCCTACTGAAGCACTGACACTGATGGAAGTCATAACACTGTGATCCTCTCATTTAAGATTCAAGATTAACTTTATTGTCCCACAGTGTGGGAAATTTGTCTTGGGCTCATCGCCCGTGCTGCAGCCACTTATTTCACATACAACACTTACTTCATATACAATTAATCCACATACATATCAGCCCATCAACACATCAGTAAAATAAAAACAAATAAATAATAACATGCTCCACTCAGGCCACACAAAATTAAAAACAAAACAGAGGAAAACCACCTTCCTAAGAATACCCAGACAACACAACATAAAAACAGAGAAAATCCCTTTCTACCAAAAACACATAAAATAACCTAAAATCCCTTACCTCATCCTTATCTGCTGCTGTTGAAAACTTTAAGGGATAATAGAGGAATAATTTGATATTACGGTAAATTACGTCAGTATCGAGACATATTTTTTTTATTGTCATATTGCAATATTTTATATATATCGTTATATCCCTAATTCAGACATTGTATTTATATTACCATTCATTTTTGTTATTGTCATTTTACATGATAAATATTGTCTTTGTGTGTTAACAGGCAAACAGTTCAGGGCAGTCATAATGACAGCGGTGCATACACGTGACAGCCTAAAAACATCTCACCTGCCCGGTCTGGAGCTGTTCAACGACGTCCGCGTGTTAAACACCGCAATGACGAGGGCGCAGTCCCATGTGGTGGTGGTCGGAGACGCCGCCGCCCTCTGTTGCTTCGGGAAATGCTCCGGAGTCTGGAAGGGCTACGTAGACCATTGCATCGGCAACAACAGCGTCGCACCGCAGCATTACGCCAAAGATTTCTTCGAAAAAGATCTTATGGAAACGTCGAGGTTTCAAAAGTCTGAACCCGCGGACGACAGCAACGCTCCGAGCGATGCAATTCTTCAAGAGCTGAAAGACGAATATGAACAACTGAAAACAGAATGTGGTCCAGATGAAGACGAATTGAAATGTGTTGACTACGACAATCCAAGAGCATCATACAATAACAGTGACCTTCTGGAGGTGTGTAAAAAACAACCAGAGCTTTACAAGCAAGGGAGGTTTGTCAGGGAGTGGTACAACAGAGGTCATGTCGTCTCATCCGATAGCCGCACCGGAAGTATCAGCATCGTGGGGAGGGCAAACATGGGTATGGCCTTCACCGGAGACGAAGTGGTCGTACACGAATCGAAGGTGGTCAGCATCATCAAGGAAGATGCATCCGCCCGTGTACTCGTGTGCCTGCTTGAGGATGAGGATTACAACAAATCCAGACAGGCTTCTGAACACACATTTGTCACAAGGACAATGATGCCCATTGAGAAATCTGCACCCAAAGTAAGCATACATATCAGCAAGAAATTACGCAACTTCCTGCCAATATGGGAGCAAATTGATGGACACTGGAGGATTGCACAATATGCACGTATTAACGAAACTCTCAAACAAAACAATGTATTCGTGGTGCAAGTGACACAGTGGAAACATAATTGCTATACTCCATTGGGGAACGTCATAGGCGTAGGTCCCATTGGATGTTCTTTGGCCGATGGGCTAAATATCCTGGATGAACAATTCAAAGTCGCACCCAATACATCGTGCGAGGCTCTCTCCTCCACTGAAGATGAAGACAGGGCGCACAGACGGGACATGAGTGACGTAATCA
This sequence comes from Heterobranchus longifilis, assembly GCA_028570985.1. Lineage (NCBI taxonomy): Eukaryota > Metazoa > Chordata > Actinopteri > Siluriformes > Clariidae > Heterobranchus > Heterobranchus longifilis. The sequence goes on along the minus strand of JAOVVB010154883.1, from coordinate 6,893 downwards.
CTTTCACCGTTGATCCAAAAGAAGCAAAAGACTTGGATGACGCCATCAGTGTCAGGGAAGTTGGAGACTGGTATGAGTTGGGAGTCCATATTGCAGATGTGGCGAGCTTTGTGAGCTCAGATGATAAATTCGATCAGGTAGCAAAAGAACGTGGTGCTACATATTACTGCAGTAATGAAAGCCCAAAGCATATGTTCCCCGAAAACTTGAGCACCGGACACTTCAGTCTTCTGCTAAATAAACGTCGCAGGGTGATTTCATTAAAGTTCAAAGTAAACAAGGAAACGCATCAGATCATTGAAAAGCCCAAATTCCAGCTGTCATGGATCAAGTCTGATAAGCAGTTCTCTTATGAAGAGGCAGAGGAAGAGATCTCTGAAAGATACAGAAGGAGACCTACATTTGACTCTGTAGAAGGCTGTGTCACTGTGGCTTATTGTTTTGCAAAAGCTCAAAGGAAGATTAGACTTGTGGATTGGGCGTATTCTCAACCTGATTCTCAGAGATTGCCTGGAATGCGTAAAGCCCATCTGATGATCGAAGAGCTGAGTGTGTTATTCAATACACATGCATCCAAGACTTTGATTGGTTCAGAGAAAACCAAGTATTGCACACCCCTTCGCTGTCAGGCAAAACCAGATCCTGAAAAGATAGAAGAATTCAAGAAGGAATGCGGAGAATTAATACCGCTGTCTTTTCATGTGCGGCACAGAGTTGACCATGACCAGCAACCCCCAAACTGTGAAAGCTTTCGCATACTGCCAACCGTGTGGGAAGCCATCCAGTCAGCTGCGCGAGCAGATGATATCGACAAAATGGTGGACCTGATTGCTGCAGATGACATCTACCCGCTGCTCCAGCCAGTCACTGATCACTTCAGAAGGTGCTTGCGTAAAGCTGAATTCCTTTGTTCCAACTCATCTCCCAAATCACAGGTTGGGCATTATTCTCTGAACATAAGATCTTACACACACGCATCCTCCCCAATACGGCGGTACACGGACATCATCTTGCAGAGACTTTTGCACGCCGTCATATGTGACAGCGATGTCCGATACACTGTACGCGAGATGAGGACTTTGTGCAGCCAATTTGAGGACAAACTCAAGACTGCCAAGGAGTACGAACAAAAGGCTGAGCAGATCGCCTATTCAGTGGGCTTGAAAGAACAAAGTGCTTCGAAGCTAGCCTTTGTCATTAGTCCCAACAGTGTCGGGTTTGTAGTGGCGTTTCCTTTAAACAAGGACATATTTGCAGAGAGCTCATCAGTTATGTACAAAGAGCTACAACTGTGTGACCAACCAGATTACGATGAAGCAAATGACCGCGTCACTCTTAAATGGAAAAAGCGGATCTACGCAGTCGACAACATGCCAATCCACCAAGACTTGAAACTGCCAGCCTGCGGTCCCTGCATTGAGCTTCCGCTGGCAACATGGAAAGCCACCATTGAAGCAATTGACAAAGAAAACTGGGAACGCGCAAAGTTTCTCACGATGGACGCTAATAAAAAGCGCCTGGAAAGACCAGATATTCTTCCAATCCATTCTAAGACGAGCACGTGTACCTCCGAGAAGCAAAATGAACAAAGTGAGCACGAGGTCAACATAGAGCTCCAGTTGCAGAGAGGCGACCGCCTTCAGATCCAAATGACAACAGAGGTCATAAGAGGTTATCAGATGCCCGCTGTGCAGCTGGTGCACATCAAACCAAAGTTTGAGATTTGTGTGAACCATATCCACAGCCCTATCATGTGCTTCTCCAGATCTGCAGAGAATCCATCGAAGGCTTTTTACAAGGACACCAATGATTACATAGAGATCTGGAAACCATTGTGTGAGATGGAATCTGCGTCCTCGGCAGTGGATGAAAGTGACAGCAGCATAGTCATCGAGAACCTGGTGGTGAAGTTCACTAAAGACCAGGAGGGCACACTATCAGGAAGCTTCTTCTTACCTCAGACATGGATCAATGAATGGGCCATTGAGTGTAACCTTTCAAAGTGCTTACTGTGCATTCGGAAGAGAGGTTTGACTTCAACCCTGGAACAGTCACTGCTGGACCCAAAACATTTCACATGGGTGGCCCATGGTGTCTCAAGAAAAACACAAGAAGAGAAAAAACCTTTAAAGGCAGGAATTACAGTGGAGTTCTATGTCAATCACCTGCCGATGGAGACCTTTCCTGAATGTGTCTTTCAGGAAAACACTTGTTTCACAGTTGAAATCATCCCAAAGCTCCTGCCTGACATGTAAGTTCAAGTCCTTACCAATTGCAATTACTTTTCATCATTTTCATTATTCTTGCATTGAGATTGAGGCTGTGTGTTGATAGCATAGACTGTATGGCGGCGCAGCAGCTAGCTGCCCGGATTACGGAGGTAGAGAATGCACACGCAAAACGTTAGCTCACGTTAGCTCACGTTAGCTCACGTTAGCTCACGTTAGCTCACGTTAGCTAACTTTAACGTGGCACTTTAAACTGTTGCCTCAACTTTCTAACAGGATACTTTGCTGATTTAAAACCAGCTCTGTGTCATCTCAGTGTGGGCAGTGTCCGGTCTCACCAGACCTCCGCTGCTCCTCCGCTGCTCTGGTCTGCAGGGACCGGGACCTCCGCTCCGCCGGTCCTCCGTGCCCTGGTGCCACACACACACTGCCCACAGAGCTAATTTAAATCAGCAAAGTATCCCTCAGGTCCTCACCCTGCGTTGTTGGAGGAAAAACAATCCGGCCTACAGAAAGCAGCTCCATGCTGGCTGATAAAAAGCGCCCTGTGTGATCGAGGCCTAAGGCTTACATAGCAACCCAGACCAGGCTGTTTGCAACCAGTGGAGTCGCCCCCTGCTGGTCATGGGAAAGAATGCAAGTTTAAAGCACTTCACTCTTTTACCCGGAAGCTCTGTCCATTATTTTTATACAGTCTATGGTTGATAAACAATTTATTTTTCAGCTTTGGCTTAAACTATTGACATGCATTTTTCATCTTTTCTTTTTGTAGCCGGAAAGAAAATGCTGTGGTCAACATTCCACTGGCATGTGATCTCGTCAAGGCTATCATACTTGGAAAACACATTCCAAGAGAAGGTATGTCCGTTAGTCTGCAGAAAATAGTTGCATAGATTGTCACTGTGAGTCACACATACAATTGAATACACATAACACACATTGTGTGTATATATATATATATATATATCGTCAAACAATATAAAAATGTCTATCATATATATTTTTTCTATATCTTCTATCGCAATGTCCAAAAACCAGCGGCCGAATAGCGTTACGGCAATATTTATGTAATTTGGACGACGCTTTACGTTCCGATCTGTGCAGGTTTGATCGAAGCTGTTGTGCTAACATGCGGACACGGACTCGGCCAAAACAAGAAGAGCTTGTACCTGAATGTGTGTCATTTGGATGTGGTACAAAAAGTCAGACACGGACCAGAAAACCATCTTCTGCAAAAAGTTTGCCACACGCCGGTCCCCACGACAGACATATTTGGAGTGCAGGTTATCCTTTTTTATTCCTCACCTTAAATGGGTAACGTTAAACTACGGTACACATAAAACATTGTGATATGTATCGTTATCGAGATATGAAATGACCTGTATCGGGATAGAAGAGGCCTAGCCCTTTCTCCAACACTGACTGATAAATAGCGCTACAGGTAAGAAGAGAAATATGTATTTTTGATTTCAGGGTGAACTGTCCCTTTAATCGCAACACCTCTACCTGCTCAATAGGTGTAAGTTAGTTTGTTGTTTCGACGTTTGCCCTTAAGGAAGTGTTGCACAATACCTGTCTTTGCTTACGTCTTTTGTCTTGTTACTCACGGCTATATATCACAGCAAAGTGCCGGTTGTGTCTGTACACCCGTACACAGACATGCAAAGACATGCACGCTGTAAACACACACATCTGTTTTTTCTGACTTGTGCAGTTCTGTTGTTTTGAAATGTATTTTTGATGACTATCATATGCCTGGACCTTCACATTTCTACCCTCTGCGTTTTCATGATTGCACCCCGTTCTCTCCACAAAACTAGATTTTTTTTTTTTTTTGTTAAAAACACCACAAAAGTGATGTGTGACACATAATAACCCTTAATAACAACGTGTCTTCGACATAAAGACCTTCTGTGAGATGACGGCTGATGTATTGCGTGACCATGTGGCTCCAGATAATAAAATCCATATTGGCAGTGAAGGATGAAGAATGTCCTGACTGAAATTTCAACGATGCACGTAGTTGTGTGAGAGTGTGCGTCAAAGGATCATATGTTTCGGCACATGCGTGACATCTGTTGGCGTGTGTTGGCCCGCTGCTCCGTACCTCGGTGTGTGTCGGAGGGCTGCGGGATGTCTCGTCCAATCAGGGTCGTTCTTCTGAAAGGTCAGAGTTTACTATACACTTTGATGCACACCTCTCTTTAAATATAGATGTCATTCCACTACACACGGGTCCGACCAGGGATTAACATGTACAATGCATGTACAGTTTTATAAGGTGGTGTAGATATGCACGGCCTTGGTACTCACGCTTCTTAAAATAAGAGTTCAAGAACGTTATTAAAATGACCATGTCTCCTAATAATAGTACACTGCAGCGCTTTAGATTACAGCATGCAATGCATCGTAATAACAAAATAAAAATAAAAAGTGTACCAGTACAGTATGTAGCAACTTGTTTAATATTTTTTTATTGTTCATGGACACATCAGAAAGATTAACTGATTTCCATATGGGCTGACGTACCAGGAGAGTGTTTTTGTGAGCTTTTTTGTGTGTGTTTGAATGAGATCCGTATGATCTTCAAATGAAACTGAAAGCTACAGTTTGTGTCATCCTGTCTCCACCAGGGTTTCTTCAGGAGGACCATCAGGCTGAAGCTGGAGTATGATAAGTGCGAACGCAACTGCAAAATCCAGAAGAAGAACCGCAACAAGTGCCAGTACTGCAGATTCCACAAGTGCCTCGCTGTGGGCATGTCCCACAACGGTAAGGCCTGAAACCTCCACCGAGGGGGATCACAATATGCCGGTATTGACAATATCATGTCAGTAATACACATATAATATTGTGTTATGGTTACAGACACTCACTCCACCTCCCTACACTTGTATTTTGTGTCATTCATTTGCCAAAAAAACAAAAGAGACAAAACTCATATGAAACAAAGTTGAGGATGAATTTGAGTGATAGCATTATTATTTTTTTTTTTTTGTTGTCACATTTTCTATAGATATGTGATAATATTGTTATCGTGACTTCATTTGGATAATCGTGTAGTGAAAATCTGATATTGTGAGCCCTGCCTCCGTCAGAGGGTAACAGTGAATGTAAATGTAGCATAACAGTACTACATTTTTCATTTCATTTCATTTTATTCATTTCTGTCATGCCAAAATTTGGCCCATCCCTCATGGGATTACAAGACACCTTTTTTTTTTTTTTTTTAACAAACATACATGTTCCGGTCTTACATATACAAAACATGTGGAGGAGGGAAAAGAAAGAAAAACAAAAACAGATACAATTAAAACAAAACAACAACAAAAAAACCCAAGTGAATTGTTCACATAAAGCACTATTACATGTCATCTTGATAAATAGATTGTTTCCTCTTCTCCCAAGCTTTCTCCAGGTACCTGGCTAATCTATACAATAAATGACAAATAGATATACAATACAAATAGAGTCACAAAGTCAGTAAACAGACTCGCTAACATCAGTCACACAGCATTATCTAGATAAAATTAGGTTAGCCAACATTAGACACAATAAGCTACTGCAGCAAAACCACAGTGTACTACAGTAACTTAAGCATTTTATTGCTTTATGGCATGAATTCAACTTTTAATACGTTTGTAGAGTAAATAATGTGTATTATGTATTATCTTTCAAAACAGTCGTGCTTTAAAGCTCAGTTACTGAAATCACAGCGTCCAAACACCGATACAGCAAGTCAGCATTATGAACGCAGTTACATAAATCTCTGTAACACGAGAGTATTATGTGTTCTCGACAACAGCAGGACATGTCCTAATGTGATTTGGCTCCGGTTCAGCATACTTTACATTGACTGGGTTTTTATAGGACAACGTCCTGCTGGAGCCTGCTTGACATTGAGAAAACACAGACTCTCATAGCTCCACATCTGGCCCGTCATCTGCACCGACTGCACAGGGGTCAGTGGGTTCGTTACGACGGCCTCCCACCGCAGACGGAACAATGTCCGAAACCTGAGCGGAGGACGCAGGGGTCCCGCCAGAGATTCTGTGCCCCGTGAAAAGATATCACATAGGGGCATCACCACCACATCTCCAGAACCCAATCAATCCATTCAAAGCTTTAAATTACTCTCTTGTACTCCAGTGAAAATAAAACACTATGCAGACGTGCATGCAACATTCTGCACACAGTGGAATTCACTATTTGATGCAAGCAATACAGAGGCTCTCTGGAAAAAAGAAAGTGTTATTTGTACATTGTAAATAAAATAAAATAAAATAAAAATACAATGATTCGGCCATATTTGCTTTGGGGAGTTGCATATTTAGAATGAGTGCTAATAATAATAATAATAATAATGATAATGGACCAAAATG
>JAOVVB010154872.1:0-11742 GCA_028570985.1 Heterobranchus longifilis | reverse complement strand
CAAGCAATTTGTTGTATTTTAGCAGAATACTGAAAGAAGCAGAAAGGCAGAACTGATATACTGATAAACTGTTTATTTATTGCAAGTAATATTGTTATTGCAATATTCAACGTTATCGCCCATTGCATATTTTCCTCATATCGTGCAGCCCTAAACTGTAACCTATACTACTTACTTGTACCTACTACATTTAAGCCCTACCTGACAGAGAAATGTTTATGTTGCAGATTCAGATTTCACTCACAAAATAAAACAATTAAATATGATGCGTTATTATTCCTTATTATTCTACAGCATTATATTAGAATTAACCCACACACGTATGCACGGAGGCATGCACGCATGGAAACAGCCAGGCTATTGCTCGCTTGAGGATTTTCTGATCGCGGTGCTTTGCAGCAGCTCCGTGCCTAAACTCAGCGTGATGGTGACCCCGCCCATCTCGAACATGCTCGGATATGGTTGGGTGCGCTCGGTAATGCTCGGGCCCTGTTTGGCCCAGAGACAGACAGACTCACAGCGATTCATTGCTTTTATAGTTAGATACGCAAGGCCAGACACAGGCTCTCTTAAGAGCATACAGCCTTAATTCATCCTCTTGTCTGGCAGTGGATGTTTCTCGAGAACAGAGGAGTTATAAGGTGCTGCCATCGTCTTGTAATGATGACCCAGTTAAGGCAAGACTCTGGTTCCTTCAGGATGTGCCACTGATCCACTGTGATAGACAGGGCTGATATGTGGACCCTCTGCGAGGTTACTGTCTCATCCAGTAGTGCTCTCCTATAGATGATGCCTAATCTAATATACAGGGATTCAGGCAAATGTGTCACGGTCATGCATGTAGCTCAAGTTTTGGCCTGGAGACAATGAACTAAAACTCATGGCCAGATTTTATGGCATGAAGTGTATCTTATGTCACATCATGTATGTGAACATCCAATCTCCAGTATGTAATACAAGACATGCATATGTTTTGTCGTGATGGACTTTTTCTTCATTGTGCCTATAATAGCATATGCCAGTGGCAAATCTACCATTGGCAGCAATAGGTGTTACATTCACAGCTGACTACCCTGAATGATTCTGAATTTCACCCTGTCCCTTCAGCTGTGTAGCTAGCTGTGCATGCCTTCTGTAATCGTGCTCCAAGGCTGATCTTGTATTCCTTTGAGTTATGTTAGCAGCCTGCAAAGTGCATGTTTGAAGAGTGATGGTGGAAAACTTCCACACCGTTGGAAGTGCTCCCACTGTGTGTTGCACAGTGAGTATGAAAGCTAAACTTGGCACATTTGCGGAGTGCGGTAGAGTGAAAATATTTGTGAGAGTGAGAGAAAGACAAACAGCAGTCGCATTCTTTCACACTTCTGTACAACAGCGTGTCATTCATAAACAATGGCTGCAGCAATGCGATAAGAATTTCACACTGATGATAGCTTAACGAAGAGGCAAGAGTGAAGATGTCAGGTGGCCCAAGGCTGCGTGTTCCTACTGCCATTACAAACCTCCTGCCCAGTGCAGCATGAGCTTAAACAAACAGCATGTTGGGAAATGAGTCGTTGATTTTGAGTTTCCACGAAGATTAGCGAGGATTTTAAAGCATAAAGGGTTTCCCCAAGGAGGTGGTGGTAGGAGGAGGAAGGAGAAAAAGGGGAAAGAAAGGTTGGATTTGAAGATCAGTGGCTGTGTGAATGAGTTTAGCAGTTGGCTGTGGAAACATCTCTGTAACTGCAGTGCTAATTGAGTACCCACACTACCTAATTGCCCTTTGTGTAGCGAGGCAGAGACAGTGGAATTTTGGAATGGCAGAGGATCATGTCACATAGCTTAACAAGGTTATTCCCTGATGGAGATTATTCCCACTAGCCAAAATGTTACAGAACTTTTATAACAAAGCATGGTCTTATTAATGGGATTGGATCAGTCATTATACAGTTTTGATGACTGGTGAGCCCCAGCAATTAGTATTAAGCCTGCAATTTCCTGTCGTACATTTTTGAAATTACTGCAATACTCCTAGCTGGAAAGTTACATAGACTAATATATCTTATATGGAACTGTGTTTGCATCTTGTCACACCTCTGTCCCCTCAGTCTTCCAACGCTTACAGCGAAATGATGCATGTGCTTAGGGTTGGTTTACTAGACCCATTGATTGGAATACCAGTCCTACTTTTATTGGTGTAAGCTCTTTGCTGTACATTGATAAGGCAAAGCCTATGGTTTCCATGCATTTTCAATGTGTTACGCAATGTCCTGTCATGCCCTTCTAATACCCACACTGCCCTGCCTTTTCTCTCCTACATCCTGTTTTCAAGACTTCTGAGCCACTCATTGTGGCCTTAACAGGATCCTCAGAAGCATTTCAGTTGTTTGACAGTACCCAGGACTTTTTATTTGAATGACTTTTCACAGTAGTTAGGTGTGCTGGGTACTTTGCATATATGTTACAGTGCCAGGTTAATCCTGCATTAGGTACAACAGGCTTGACTTCCTCCACAACAAGGTGTTTCTTTTAACAGTGTTGACATTGCATTGTTACTTGTACAAAAGAGCAGCCACATAACTGAAAGCAAGTGACAGTGTTGCACATTTCCATTTTATTGAGATGCGCTGTCTGTCTCGTGGATGTTTGTATAAGTTACTCCACATCCAGTTTGACAAGAAATGATGGCTGAAATTCTGCAGGAAGAGAATGTTCTTAACAGGACGCCCCCGCTTGTAGAAATCAAAAGCACAGGAGGAATATTATGGGTAGATGACAGTGAAGCCTATTATCACTGATGTAATGATGTTATTTCAGGGAGGCTGATTCACAGCAGGAAAGCCGAGATGTCGGCTTTGGTCCCCGTGTGTCTGGCAGGGCATTAAAATGATGACGGTTTGTTAGCATTCAGGCTGAGCAAGGCTGAAGATGCATGGATCATGGGCCTTTCCCATCTCTCTATGTACATTTTAAGTCTGCCCCCGTGTGCTATCATTCTCCTGCCCTGGCTGAGGTATCAAGCTGTGGCAGTCCATCATGTGTGAAGCAAAAGAAAAAAACAATTCACAGCTGCTGTCAGGCCTCTGCAGCTCTCCACCTTTTTCCACTGTGGAAACTTGAGCACACAAATATGAGTAAATGGTTACAGAATCACAATTTACATAATAGTTGTTTTGCTGGTTGGTTAGTGCATAAACCCATACTGTGTTTACATTAAAAGCTCTGGCGTTTGTTCATTTACTGAAAGAATGCTTGGTGTGGGGTTGAAACCAGTTTGCAATTTTGAGGGTGAGCAAGGTTCATGTTATTGAGTGTTTAATCTTTAAGCATGGTTGAAACCAGCCTGTATAGAAAGTACTCTCTAAGGCCAGTGAAGGTCACAAGGTTGTGTGATTTGTTTCCACTAATGCGCATCTGTGTGTTTGAGTGATCATGGGCAGCACATAAATGTGTATTCATACAGTGAGATGCCACTCCCTACCCCTGCTGTCCCACTGCTTCAAAAACCAATAGGCTGCATGCTCATGATGCGTGGCTTTATGAGTGAGAAAGAGGGGAGGGTAAGAGAAAGTCAGCAGGATGAAGTGGGAGCAAAGACGACAGGACTAGTTTGCCTCAGTTTCTGGAAGATCAACTTCTTCAGAACAGCGTCTGAAGGATAATGGAGTCCGACACGATCCTCCAATTTTCCTCAAATTAGGCTGGTTAGCATAACTAAATGCATGCAGGTTGTCAGTCTGCATCTCTGTGTCCTCCTGTTCATCTTACCTCCATGGATGTTGCTCATTGACACCAGTGACGGGAGATGACTGTATCGGGGCGGCAGCCAGGTCACATCATCATGTCATGTACGGATTTAGAGCAACCTTTGCTCTGCTTTCCACGTCGGAGCTCACAGTTTTTGCCTGGCCAGCAGCAGTATCAGTGGAGTGGGTGCACCTTGTGAGACCACGGGACACAGCAGGGAGATGCAGCAGAGGGCGAACTCGGCGTAAGTGGGGCATCAAAATCACCCCGCAACTCTAACCTCCCCTCCCCAGCAATGGGCTGGTAGAAACAGCTGACAACTCCTGCTTATCAACTGTTTTTAAAATTTATTTTAGGATTCCAATGTCATTGTAGTTGTTAAAAATATTGTTTGTTAAAAAGGAAAATCATCGAGTGTGTGTGTGTGTGTGTGTGTGTGTGTGTGTGTGGGGGTGTGTGTGTGTGTGTGTGTGTGTTTTCATGCAGTTTATTCATTTAATATTATGCTGATCTTTCAGCTTACATACTTTTCAGTTGTAATATCACAGGCAATGTACTATACATATTTTTGTGTCCTTAATGCTTTGCCTCAAAAAGTGTTTACTGGACAGTCAAACACTCATATAATATAGTATAATGTGCCAAATTTGTCTAATCACATAATTCACAGACCTGACACATGGAAGTCAGAAAAGGTCATATTACATGTAACTACATGGTAATATGTGGGGTCAAGACAACCAAATGTTTTGGCTCTGTTTAAAAATGTAAAAGCAGTGTTTGCTGGGCATTAACTCCGTGTGTAGAAAACATGTTGTACTCAGTACCCCCGAAAGAAAGCCGCAGCTCCACTGAGGTGCATTGCTAATGTACAGTAATGCAATGTTTCATTCATTTTGATACTGATGAGGGCTGACAGTACGTCTGTGGAGATGTTTGAGTACAGCTGCATCCATCAAGACAGAAGAAGATGAAGAAGAGAGACATGAGGTGGAGCGATAGCGTTCACAAAAGAGCTTAATGAGAGACAGAGAGAGGAAGTCCAACTCGCTCAAGTCACAGCAATCTGTGTCTGTCCTGTTAGACTTATTGCCCCTGGAGACTTGGCTCCAGCAAACAGATTGTCAGATTTTTCTAGCGTGTGGTAACAATAAAGCTGTACATAAAGTGGATGGGCACAAATAGTAGAATCTTTGCTTACCTGAAATCACCATTACAATTATTATATATATAGAGGGTAGTTAAAAATGCATAATGTGCAAGTGGTTCAGCAATCCATTAACAGTGGCTTATTAAATGGTTAATACTTACTCTGGGTATCATTACTTTTTAAAAATAGTAACGCTTGAATGATTTTGGTCAGAGTATGTGGTGTCCTCATTTTGAGCACAAAACATTTCCGAAGACTTAGTGTCCTTTGCAAACCATAGCTTGTCATTGCTTAAATGACTGTACTATTTTTAGTAATGATTCCACCTTGGGATGACGCACTTTGCCCCAGATAATTTAAATATCCTTTTTTTTTTTTTTTACTCCAGTCAGTCTATTGATGTTATTGTCAGACATTTTCTTAATCACTACTATATTCCTCCTATGGGTCATATACAACATGCTTATGCAGGTATTGTTGTCTTCAAGTGTGGTGTAAAACACCCTAATCATGAGTTGGGTGCACATTAATGACCCAGGCAATGCGAGCAGCATATGCTATAGCCTAGCGTTTATTTATAAGCCCACATTTATATTGCTGTATAAAACATGTCTGTATGCAACAGCTGTTGCCTATTTAATTAAAACATGAATTACATACATGCATGATATGCCCTCTCATATTTTCTTTTGTGCAGTCACTGCAGTTACAGCACACATTTTGTTAGTTGTGTTCCATTTGATTTCTAAAATGAAAATTGTAGAATTAAAAACAATAAAATATTCATCCAAGTAAAGTATTTTACTTTATTAATTTGTGGGAATTGTGCTTCTTTCTTTCTCAGGAAAAGTCTTATTGTATTCTATTCTGCAAAAATATTTACTTTGGTAATCTTTGTGCAGTTTCTCTCAGACAATTGTAGATTGATTCTGTAACTTAAATATCTATCATTCCTGTTAGAAGAACAAAACTAAACTGTTCACTCGCTGACTGCGGCTTCATGGTGTCACAGGTTGTTCCAAATCAAAAGCTAAAAACTATGAGAAGCCAACAGTGAGGGTTTATGTGGCTCAACACTACAGGCATAATCTACAAACAGTATGTCACTCCTGTCTTGTCAGAGCTTTTGTGATGCAATATTTTTAAGGCATTCAGCCTTAAAATATAGCCAGAAGGATTGTATAAACAATAAATCATGCTGCCATGCTTGCTGGAGCCTAAGCCCTATATTTTGGCATCTTTCCCAAGCTTACTAGGCTTGGGCATGTTCAATTTCAGCAGCAGGCAGTAATATTGTTCTTGACAGCATGACACAATTAGCTGAACTATGCATATAACTTAACCTAGTAACTCGTGTGCTCACAGGAACATCTGAAAGGATTGCCTTTGGCACTTGTCTCATAATTATGTGACTAAATGGGTGTCTTGTGTGGAAATGAGGTTCAGGATGTGAGCATTGAGTGGTGAAGGATGACATTGAGTATGTTTACACGCACACTAATATTTCACTATTATTCAGAATATGACAATATTCCGAATTTGATACCGGTCATGTAAACAGCATATTTCGTTTGGATATACCGAAAAATACCTTTTTCTGAATATAGCATTTTCCGATAAAGATGTGGGATATGCTGGTATTCAGGTTTTAGAAGCGTTCTTTGGACAGGTATACAGCACATTCAGAATGTGTCTCAATTAGGGCTGCATGATGTGAGGAAAATATGCTAAATGCAATGACGTTGAATATCGTGATAACTATATTACTTGCGATAAATAACGTAATATCAGTTCTGCCTTTCTGCTGCTTTCACTATACTGCTAAAATACAACAAATTGCTTGTTGAATTTAAAAAAAGGAAGTTATTCCTGACAGTATTTTACTGAACAAATTGAACTGAACACAAAAGGCACCATTTAAAAACAAAAAAGAATGATCGTTACATTTACAGTTTTCTACCAATACTCTCTTTCAACTAACTAAAAAAACGGACAGTTTACGGCCTGTGCGTTGCTATGGTTATTGTACACAAACCAACAGGCAGGGGAAGACATGCATGCACAAAAGAAAAGTCCACATTTCTGGCTGGAAGGAGAAACACACCTACTTTTAAACATTACGGAGATGACGCCTTACGCACTGAACGGCGAGGGTGCTGTCACAGCCAGAGCCGCAAGGCACCTTCACTTGAAAAGTGGATATCAACAGGTTTTTGTATATAATGCGCAAATATCACAACACCAACCTTTTCAAGAAGGTGTTTGAAGGAATGGGGATTTGGGGGAAAAAAATCATATTTTGCATGGTTGCACGTTAACAGTAATATTAGTGGAATATTCATTTTCATTAGCCATTTAAACAGCTTAGTGGGAACGTTGTCTTTTTCAGAATAAAGGCAAAAAACAGAAAATTGTGTGCATGTAAACGTAGTGTCGATGACTCCTCTTCCTGCTCACTCACCTCAGCAGTTTGAAACATATTTTGGTGTCATTAACAGGTAGTTGTGACTTGGTTAGTCAGAAAACATGCATTGTGAGTTGCCACAATACCATGCATTAAGATCTGTGCATCTTTAATATCTATGAATTTGTATCAGTTATCCTGTTTTAGTTGACTGTGTGGAAACTGGATACAGAGAGATGAATGTCTTATCCTGAGTTGAGTGTCCATAGAGAGAACCAGGATGTTACTGAGCTGCTCGCTGTTCATGTACTGACATGACACCGCATTCCTTAAGCTGATAGTAGTACTGTGTCCTATCACCGCTGCCGTGGCTTATGCTCATAACCTGTTTATCATAACACCCTTCCTGCCTAGTTTTCTCACTCACGTATCATGTCATCATAGACAGTGTAATTTAAGAATTGAATGTTATAGCTCACACATAAAACTGCAGTAAACTGGATCTAAATTGGCCTTTTTCCAAATCTATAGATTAGTGTGTTGTACAGTGCAAAGCATCTAAAGTTTCACAAAATATAAAATACCACATTTCATTCTGACTCTCTCCTGAAGGTGCAGACACCATCAGGGGTGTCTGTGTTAGATGTACGGTGAATTAAAGCAACCAGACTGCATAAATAATGCAGATTACCTCAAGGCACTGTACAACAACAAATCCACATGGCTGAGGTTGCTATGGCAACACAGAAAACATAGTGTAGAGCGGTGAAGTAAAAGAGGAGTACCATAGCTATAAAATGTATATTTTGGTGCGATGAACAGCAACCCAAAACAGCAAAGCAGCCGAGCCAAGCCTGTACGCCAGTGAAAAGTTGTCTGTGGTGAATACTGATAATCAATACTGGATTGAAATACACCTGGAAAACAAGAACAACATAAAACAATGGTTTATGTAGTTTATGCACCTGCTTGATTCAACAACCCAATGAATAGCTAACAAGGTCTGTATTTCACTCTGTGTATGTTTGAGGCATAGAGTAGCAGCAGGACTCAGTAATTAAAGGATGCCAACAAGCTACTTATTGTTACAGACTGCCCAAAACCAGAGCTATAACAAACAAATGTATTATCTCTGCCATTTAACATTTCATTTTAAATGTCACCTGTTGCTGAGCTCCACAAAACACCAACAGTGCATCTGCACTAAAACAAAGCACTGTTTTGTATTGAGTCCTGGCTTAAATGCATAATGCAAACACATGTTGCTCGGAGCCTTCTGCTGTAATTGTTCCTGTACTGTTCAACAGTGTTCAGAGGTCTATCAGCTGTACCTAGTTAATTAATTACATCTGTGCCTTGTATCAGAGGGAATATTCAGGGAAGAACAATATTCAATATTTCAATATTTCAGGTCTGTGTTGACACATTTATGAACCAAGCATTGAGAGATGAGGAAGTTAAACTAAAGAAACAGGTAAGCAAACAGCTATGATAGTTTCCTCTACCTTCAACATTAAGTCAGTGGTTTAATTGTTGCCAATCAGGTCTATTTAATCCTGTTAGAAACATTTTATACATTCAGCCTATTTGTGATGAAGTATGATAATAAAGGAATAATTCTAGTTTAAGTGTTAATGCTTTCTAATCTTAGGCCCAATATTATAAACCATTTATGTTAATGTCACCACCACGTGTGACCTAGTTTGATTATTTCTTGTTTAAATCAAGAACTTACTTAAATAATATTTTGGCAGTGACCCATGGGTTCAGGCTTTCTAGGAAACTTTCGACTGGTTACCAGTGCTTTTCTTGGTTTGGTAGAGTGTTCTACAATGTTCTTAACCCTTTTCTAGCTACTTTTTTTATTAATTTGCATTTAGTGGGTTGGAAGGCAAGTAATATGCCGAACAGCTTACAGAGTCAGAATCCAAAAATGGAAATGCACAAGTAAAGTGAGAGGGTTGATGCAAAAACAATGGTCTAAGATATGTCACACCTCTGTCTTCTAATCTGTTGGCTTCCTTCCAGTCTTGCACTTTAAACCTTCCTGTACTAAAGTTAACACACAAATGTTACACTTGGTGTAACTTGGTTGAACTATGTGTGGTGGATAGCTTATTTTGTTTAATAGTAAAAGGCACACACTATTATTTTTATATTTTTGCCCAAAATAGGCTAGCGGATGCAGTTCTTGGACGTGTGAACCACAGCCTAACCCACAGCAACAGCAGCAGGCTGCCTGACAGCACGATTCACAGCCTCAGGGAGTTTATCTGTTTGAATCAACATTGTGCCTGTTTTCATATAGAAAAAGCTTTGAAAGTTTGCTTGCCCTGTTGTTTTGGTGCATTTATTATTTAGGTTCATGTATGTTCAGCAGCGTAAAGTGCAAACAGGCTGGGTGAAGGTGAATATAGATTGGAGGGTGTGGTGATTAATAAATACTTAGTCTTGTGTAGCCAGACCTATCTCCACAGCACTGTGTCAGCGCTGAAGGAAGGTCTGGATCCAGTGCGTTTTCACTCTTGGATATAAGGGGAAAAACTCTCTGGCTTCTTTGCATTTCTTTAAACCAGTCACAGTCGTCTTGGGCGGCGCTATGCCCCGGATACAGCGACAATGCTTCTGCAAAATAGTGTCAGGAGGGAACTTGTTGGTGGAACATTTACACGAAAATATTGTAAACATATTCTTTGTCGATCTTTTACAATCATTCACCGAAAGAACAGAGCAGGCCTGCCATATTGCACTATCCAAATCTTCTTCAAAACTTGCCATTTTCAGCATGTAGGTTGATAGCTCGGAGGTTGTTGTTGTTGTTTCCCATAGCGAAGGGACTTTGAGAATGAGAACACGAAGGAGGAGACTTCCTGTGCACTGTTCATCTGGTAAGCCAGTCTAATGTGCCAATCACAGTGATGCATGACGACAACAGCAGCTTCAGTTATAATTTTACTGTATTTCACATTGGAAATGGTTACATCATACATCTAAAATTGTGACACAGTAGTGTTTGCTTCTTGATGCATTTCAAGAATAAAACATCAAATGATGATTTTTGTTTTCTTTGTGTTAAAAAGTTGGAAAGGAGGCTGTGACACACAAGATTAGTTAGCGCCCATATCCACTGGTATCCATTATAACGGACCCATCTGGTATGTGTAGGGACGTAGTGGAAAACATGAAGAAAACATCTAATTACGGTTATTTCCACTGATATTATTTTCAATTGCGATATCATTCACAATATTGGAGGGAATGATCATTTTTGCACAATTGTTCTAATTTTCATTGAAAAATATATTAAAATGATTATGGTGTGATTTTTTTTTTTGCCAGGATCTGTACCAAAAACAATATTTTTTCTTAAGCCTGTAGAATATGATTTGTAGTCCAGGACATCTCTGCAGCACCACAATACTTTATTTTGATACATATTTTGCCTTTAACAAATATTGCGCCACCTGTGATTTGGATATTGCACTAGTCCATATTGTGATTTTGATGTCATCACCACAAGGACCCAGCAGCGCTTCTACTCCATGTCTCTGCGATTTCGATAAAATTCAGATTAATTGTGCAGCCCTACACTGAATGGCACTCTGGTGCGGCACATCTCCACTCAGAGGCTGCATATTTATTAACATATACTGTATGTTCCTTCTGCCTTCAGATGGCTTTAGGGTTTTAATGAACTGAATTTCAAGGTCAGGAAAACAAACTGAGTGCTGCATGCTGGCCTGTTGTTTATAGGTGTGTGTATAGATAGCTACTTAGATTGCTGTCTGGCACAAGGCTAAGTTGTTTTCATGTTTTTTTCTTTTGGATATTTACTGGTGATCTAAGGACTTGGATGTGCCTGTTAAATATACCACACATTCCTCTAAAATGTCTTGAATTGGTGCTAGTAAATCAGAAGTGGGTTTTGGAGTTGGTAAACAGAGCAGACAGAAAGGAAAGGCCCTGGTTACAAACCAGCATCTTCCTGTCCATCATGATCCATGCAGACTTCCTTGCCCTTGCCAGTCTCCTAGTTGCAGGCCCGACACTGGATGCTCCCTCTGTTCAGTTGTTTAGAATGGCTTAAAGCAATGGAAACTGTAACTGGCCCTTACATTATTTTTCATGTTGTAGTGTGGCTGCTTTTAACCGTAGAATGTTTTTGTAGATGTTGTGGTTTGGGTAGACCTAAGGTTTTTCTTGGCCTGGTTCAGGAATAGTGGCAGTAGGAGTTTGTATCCCAAATGTCTTTTTATTTAGCTTTTAATGTCATTATATACAGGGTATAATGCATCATGTGCATGTCTTGGTGGGGGCATAAACTACTTAAATCAATAATTAATAATAAATATTAGGGCTGTGCTCAAAATGTCGATACAGCAATATATCGTGATGTACTCCTTGCTGATACACGTGTCGATATGGATGCTACTGTATCGATACAGTTTCTACTGTATCG
>JAOVVB010154861.1:0-11742 GCA_028570985.1 Heterobranchus longifilis | reverse complement strand
CCCAAAAGGCATTGCACATTCTATTTTTGCAAAAAAATCTAAATCGGCACAATATAGTGCACTGTCAAAAATCTACCAAAATGTCATACTATAGCATGTGTTTTTTGGCCAAAAATCCCAAATTTTCAAAATGCCTCATATTGCAGTATGTTGTTTAGAAAGCCCCCCCAAAAGGCATTGGACATTTTATTTTGCAAAAAAATCAAAATCGGCAGAGCATAGCACACCGTCAAAAATCTAACAAAAAGTCATACTGTAGCATGTTTTTTTGACAAAAGTCCAACATTTTGAAAATGCCTCATATTGCAGTATGTTGTTTAAAAGGCCCCGCAAAAGACATTGCACATTTTATTTTTGCAAAAAAATCTAAATCGGCAGAGCATAGCACCCCTTCAAAAATCGAACAAAAAGTCATACTATAGCATGTGTTTTTTGGCCAAAGATCCAAAATTTTCAAAATGCCTCATATGTTGTTTAAAAAGCCCCGCAAAAGACATTGCACATTTTATTTTTGCTAAAAAATCAAAATCGGCACAGTATACTGCACTGTCAAAAATCTACGAAAATGTCATACTGTTGCATGTGGTTTTTGGCCAAAAATCCAAAATTTTCAAAATGTCTCATATTGCAGCATGTTGTTTAAAAAGCCCTCCAAAAGGCATTGCACGTTTTATTTTTGCAAAAAAAATCTAAATCGGCACAGTATGGTGCGCGGTCAAAAAGTCATACTATAGCATGTGTTTTTTGGCTAAAAATCCAAATTTTTCAAAATGCCTCATATTGCAGCATGTTGTTTAAAAAGCCCTCCAAAAGGCATTGCACATTTTATTTTTGCAAAAAAATCAAAATCGGCACAGTATACTACACTGTCAAAAATCTACGAAAATGTCATACTATTGCATGTGGTTTTTGGCCAAAAATCCAAAATGCCTTATATTCGAGTATGTTGTTTAAAAGGGCCCTCAAAAGGCATTGCACATTTTATTTTTTGAAAAAAGTCAAAATCGGCAGAGTATAGTGCGCGTTCAAAAATCCAAGAAAAAGTCATACTATAGCATGTGGTTTTTGGCCAAAAATCCAACATTTTCAAAATGCCTCATATTGCAGTATGTTGTTTAAAGAGGTCCCCAAAAGGCATTGCACATTTTATTTTTTGAAAAAAGTCAAAATTGGCAGAGTACAGCGCGTTTTTCAAAAATCGGCCAAAAAGTCATACTATAGCATGTGGTTTTTGGCCAAAAATTCAAAATGCCTCATATTCGAGTATGTTGTTTAAAAGGGCCCCCAAAAGGCATTGCACATTTGATTTTTTGAAAAAAGTCAAAATCGCCAGAGTACAGCGCGTTTTTCAAAACCTGCCCAAAAAGTCATACTATAGCATTTGGTTTTTGGCCAAAAATCAAAAATTTTCAAAATGCCTCATAGTGTAGTATGTTGTTTAAAAGTGCCCCTAAAATGCATAGCACACTTTCTTTTTGCAACAAAATCCAAAACAGCAAAGTTTCGTGTCTCATGAAAAATCTCACAAAAAAATCATACTATAGCCCGTGTCTTTTGGTCTAAAATCCCAAATTTTCAAAATGTTGTTTAAAAAGCCCCTCAAAAGGCATAGCACAGTGTCTCGTCTAAAGAAAAAAAATATCAAAAAAGGCTAAGTATCGTATGTCGTCAAAAATCCCACAAAAACGCCTTAGTATAGCATGTCAATTTTGGCCAAAATTCCAACATTTTCAAAATGCCTCATATTCTAGTATGTTGTCTAAAAAGCTCCCCAAAAAGCATAGCAGTGTCTCTACAGTAAAACAAATTAAAAATGGCAAAGTATCGTATTTCGTCAAAAATGTATGTTGTCTAAAAAGGCATAGCACGGCCGTCGGCAGGTAGTCCACCACAAGCTGATTAGTTTTGCTGTTATCAAGCTTCAGGTGATTGTGGTTGCACCATATGATGAAGCTCTCTACAGTCCTCTGTACTAATCTGTAAATATAGTCTCTAACTGAAGACAGTATGTTTCTCACTGGGAATTATTGACTAGAATCATAAATTCCAATATAGTGATAACTTCTATTTAACCAAAAAATATGTACTTATACCTACATTTTATTAAATTCCTTCAGTCTTCACTACATTTATTATATCTGGAGTCTGGACATTGATGTAAACTGCAACTTCACTGGTCGGCAGAGGCATCCAACCGCATGCCGGTAATTCTAATTTTTTTTCTTTTAAAAATGTAGAATTACAACATTTTACCTAAATATATGCATATTACTATATTGCTATTGTCAATATGAGCATCTTAGCATGCTAAAATTAGAATTAATCTCAAAGAACCAGCTGTGCTGAAGAACAGTGTGTGGCTGTCGGGTCATATTGCAAAACAAAGAAAGTCCCAGTACCTCTTGCAGGTGTATCTTTTTATAGCTTCAGTACATTAGGCTATTACTGTATGTGCACACACATTTTCACACATAAAAAATGTAATTAAAGGAATTGCATCTCTTTTATAGATTTGATACAGTGTGGTCTTCAATGGCTGAATCAGTATTTGTGACCAAAATGTAGAATATTAAATTACTTCATGCAAAATAAATCAGAGACTTAGAGACTGATGATCCATGTTCAATGAGTTGTATAGATACTTTAAAACCTCTTATGCATAATCCCACTGTTCACATGCTCTCATCACACAGTGTTGTGCACGAGGCATTTTTTAAATAAGGAAAGGGCGTTGCAGTAACCTACAGAACATGAATCTTCCCTCACCAAGATTTTGAGGCACAAAAATGATGAAGTGATGCTAAAAGATGCTACCTAACTCATGTGGCAGAGTCCCTCTATCCCCACATCATGGATCAGAATTTTTCTCAGTCACTGAAACCTTTGAAGCTCAGTGAGAAATAGGCTAAATGAGGGAGAGGTTGGAGAGTTCAGTTTTTATGTCAGCAGTGTGGCCTTCCCCCACAATATAAATATTCATCAATGTGTCCACAGACAGAGGAAACTCATTGTAATATCACAGAGGCATGGAAGGTCTACTGGCAAAACGGAGACATTACCACCAACCTGCACTGCACTAGACTGCATGAGGGCTATAGGGGTTTCCAACCGATCACACCCAAGGATAAACAAACATACACCCATCCCTTTTATCTATCTTCTTTTTTTTTTTTAACAACCCATGCACCTCTTGTCACGTCTCTGTAGCAATTTCTGCTCAATCACGACCGTAATAATTCCCCTTCCACGTCTCCAACGTTTGTGAAGTGTGTAGGCTTCCCCCATGTGTGGTTGTGTTGGCATGGAAACAAGAATGGCATTGTGATGTGTGTATTGAATTTTTCACCCCTGTCCCCACAGCGAGGAAAGCCTGAAATAATCCCCTCCCCCCACCTATTACACCAGAGAGTAGGGGGCAGATTCTTTCAAGATCTCAACCAGCACATGTACATAAAAACTCCAAAAACTCCATCAAGAACTCCAACCTCTGCGTTCCTTTAAAATGAGAATATGCCCTCTCTGTAGAGTGACAAAAGACTGTAAATGCTTAATTTCTGTCTAGAAGACCACTGCTGTAGAATTATTTACTTGTTCCATTGCCTTTGGCTTGAAGTTATTCAGTTTGCTGTTATTATTGTGAATTATCTAAAAAGGCCCATTCTGTATAATGAGTACTTTTACTTTTGGTACTTTATATATTGTATATTTTGAGTAAAATTGTGAATGTAGGAATTTTACTATTTACTTATTTCTACACCATTGTACTGTGTTTTTTTACTCAAGTAAATGATGAGTAAATGAGTAAATGAGTACTTCCACAAAAATTCCACCAAATTATAATATTAAAATGGAATAAAATACCCCTCTGTAAATTTGAATTGCTCCTTGTGGCTATTATATATCTATGGAGAAAGGTGGAGATACACTGGGACTTAAGGGATAAGTCAGCTGGTACAGCGTGTCACAGCTAGTTATCGCCATCTAGTGGCAGCAGAAGTGTAAGCCATCAACTGCCGAGATTACACCTTTATCCTCCAAAACAAAAGCACAGATCCAGGTGACAAGTTGTCACATTTACTTTTATTGTAAAGGTGATATTATTCCAAAATATTAATATGTTAGAGGAACAGAGACAAAGAAATGGAGGAGAAGACATCTAGAAAACATCTACACAAGACTTTGGTAAGAATCTTGGGACACATTCTTATCAAAAAATTTCCACAGCAAAAAAATAACAAAATCTTCTAATAATGCTCAAAATCATATAGATCTCAATCGTGGTGCATCTACATGTACAACAATATAGCTGGGTAAAAAGCCAACTGGGCATTTTGTGTCCTAGAAACAACTGAACAATAGAAGGCGTATAAAACACTGGAATGGCTGGGCACCTGTGCTTTAAAATCTGGAATATACTGTACTACTTAAGGATACCACAAGATATAACAGTTCTTTATCTTATTATTAAATCAATTTATATTTCATAATTATATTTTTCAAGATATATTATACCACAACAAGTTTACAGTAATCTTGCAAAAGAGTCTTATGTGTATAAGAGCTCGTTTGAAAGCACAGAGGAATCGGCGAGTTTAAATCCAGAGTTTTCAAGTGAGATCTTTAAAGTTCATCTTCTCTTGATGACCACTGACCTGAGCTCTGGATTTAACCAAGACAGATTCAACCATGTGCCATTTCAGCCCTAAACAGAGTGCATTGGATCATTGTGCGACAGTGTGCCATGCCCTGTCATGTTCCCAGCCCCACTGTCATCCCTCGCTCCTTTCCGCACCACCGCCCCCCCCGTTTCCCTACGCCCATCTAGCAGGGGTGCACATTACAAGCCCTGATCTCCTTCCTGTCCTTGCAGCTGGACAGCTGGGCAGTCTTAAACCTCTGCTTCACTGTCATGAGCCGTTCTTGAACGCCTCCATCGCACTGCTTGGTACATTCTGTCCAACTCGACCATGGTCTCATTTTACACCCTAAAGTTAGAAATCAAGAAAAAAGGAAAAGAGAGAGAGAGAGACCATCAGAATAATGCTTCTCTCAGAATTGTTGTAGTTCTTCCTAGCCTGGCATTGCCAGACTAATTCGCAAGTGTGTGTTAGTCTGGAACCTCTCACTTCATTTTTGATTTCAAAGGAGCATCAACAGTGCAGAGCAAAACGCTTCTGGACGCACATGCAAGTAGCGGTGCTTGGTCTGTTTTGAAGCAGGAGAAAAAATGGCGACCTGGTCACAAACTCAAATTCTCAAATTACAGCTAAACAGTACACTAAAATGTGTTTCCGAAAACATTTTAGGTGAGAAATAGGCAATACAGTAACAAAATCTTGATTCCTATTTGATCAGCACTGCCTAGTTTGACCATTTAATCTGAATTTCGCAAATGCCTCGTTGGCGCTCCTCTGTCAATCAGCATCTTAAACCCGCCCCATATGAGATAAAGGTTTGTGATTGGATCCGCTAGGTTTCTAGTCGACTGGAAATCTTACTGAAACGAGGGCGAATACCAACCCGGATGCTCGGAGGGGACCTCAGCTCTGCCCTGTTTGCTCCTCCTCTTTTCACGCTGTTCCTTGCGTCGTTTTTTCTCGTCACTGTTGGCTTGTCCTCGGTTGCACTTCCTGATCTTACACTTCGTCCTCTGGATGGTTTCAGGACACGTGTCTCCTCCAAACTGAGGCTCCAGTTTCACCATGCGTGTCCGGATCGTATGACCCTTCCCGCAGGACTTATTGCACTCCGACCACTCGGTCCACTCGGACATGGCACAGTCTATGGCTGAGGAGAGAGAGATTGGACAAAAACAAAGTGGTTTAGAGGAAGTTGTGACATGAGAGTGGTAAATGTTGAGGAGGAGGATGATAGATGGGGTTTGATTAAATTTTCTGTGTATTGCCAGACATGGATTATATACGAATCCAGTGAATACAGTTTGTTTCTTATACAGTGACACCACAGAGAATACTTTTGCCCAGAGGGGGGAGGGGGGGTAAACTAATAAGCTCTGACATGAAAAATAAATACATACAGTATATATTAACAGCTGTAAGTCCTAAAACAACAACATGGGTTTATACATAAATCACAATCCTTTTGGGGGGACACAGTATAAAATTGTGTTTCTCTTGCTTCAAGTATAATTTATCTCAAGATAGCAGGATAAAAATGCCAATACATTTCTATTAAAACAAAGAGCGTATAGCTTTAAAATATAATAAATATATAAAAATGTTTCAAGCAGTCTTTTTTGATAACCACACAGCTCAACATAGAATATCTGTTAAATCGTTTAACAGAGACGGAGAATAAAAAGTACAACCGACACTAATAATTGAATTTTAGAGTTTAAAAATATAACAAAATATTAAATATATAAAATATAATTTTTCAAGTAATTGTGACCAAGATATTTACTGAACGAGACATTTTACATTTGGAAAAATAAACTTGTCAGGACAAACTATGAGACATTGTTACCTCAAACACATTAATTTCATTGAGGTCTTATAGTTCTGAGCTCAAAATATTTGCTTATCTTAATCATATTTTCTGTAATTCCTTCCTCATGTTAGACGTCTCATTTTAAAAGTTTTAATTTAAGCTCGACTATGAATACAGCACATGAACTCATCTGTTCCCTCTCATACAGCAGGAAGCACCAAGTCAATTTAAAATAGGTACACGGTACAGGTAGTTGACTTCCTTTCTCTGCACTGTGTAGCGTATGTATCTGCATCAAGGCACCAGGTTGCATAACAAAGATGAAATTATCATGAATTTCCATAAATTATACATGTACAGTATGTGGGTGTGTAGATAGGAATACTTACGGCACTCTGGTAGCATGCACTTCTCCACCTGTTCTAACTCTTCTGTACACTCTCCCAGCTCCACGGGGGACTTGAGCATGCGCTGTCGTGTCCGCGAACCCTTCCCGCAAGTCACACTGCAGTCGCTCCAGTCAGACCATGGAGTCAGCATGCAGGGGATTGTGTCTATACACAACAGGAGGCACGCAGCAACACATAAATCCAGTGTTCAGATGTGTATTTTAACATGAAATGCATACTTGTGTGAAATATTTCAACTCAAAACTGATCAAATCATTGTTTTTTCATCATGAATAGTAGCAGAAAAACAGCATCTGGCAATTTAATCATGAATGGACATGGGGCCAAAAGCTGATTCAAAAGTCTTGTTGTTCTGAATTCATTGTTTAAATGTACAAATATGTAATTTTATGCCACTAGAGGTCTCTCAATCAAAACAATAATAAAAGGCGGAGCATTGTCGTTATAGTCAGCTTGTCTCGGTGAGGATTCCTTCAGTGTTCATCGTTCAGGAGGTTTTTACTGGGAGCCAAATTATCCACAGTGGTCTCCTCTTCAAAACAAATGGACCCGGTGATTTAAAGCAGTAAAACCACTGAATAAAGCAGTTTCAAGTTAAAAATCAGTGTTTCTCAGTTTGGCACATTGGTGGAGGGCCAGGCTGCCGCTAACATTTGCTCAGTTTGTTTCTCTGATATCGTCCAATGACTAAAATCCTTCATCCAGTTAAAATATATAGTTAAAAATGACAAAGATCTAAAAAAGTGTATGTGGCTTAAAACTGGATAAAAAGTCAATTTATGACTGTTCTGGCAGACAACCACAAAAATTTAAGTCCACAGCTCGACAAAATAACAGGTCTAGTCGTTTTTAGATATTTAAATGTGGAAATGTTACATATTATATCTTTAAGAGTTGAATCTGAAAGAAAATCCTCAGATCAGGGAGTTTCTACAGAAAAACGAAATGTAAGATTGTCTCATCAGTGCTCCTTATATGGATCTACAGTTTGTACCCTTGTGCCCTGCTGCTTAATGAGACAAAAGTGTAGAAATTGTCAGGATCGTTGTGGTTCTGAAAATGCTCCTACTCACGACATTCTGGCATCATGCACTTCTCCACTTCTAGCACCTCTGCCCCACAAATGGAGCCGTCTGCAGGAGGCATCTTCACCATGCGCTCTCTTCTCTTCATGCCAAGACCACAAGTGGCACTGCAGACATCCCACTCAGCCCACTCTGTAACCAGACAACTGCTGGGAGCTAAGGCCCAGAGGGAAAGACATGGTACAGTAAGTACCTACAGTGTTACTTACATCAGATCTATATTTTGAACTAATACACTTGGCGGGGGGAAAGGGAAAACTCACAGCATTCCTCATTGACCACACAGTTTTCAGTCTCCTCTGTGGGCAGGGTGCAGACTGAGCCATCATCAGGGAACTGCTTCACATAACGCTCCCGGGAACGTGTGCCCATCCCGCAGGACAAACTACAGGGAGACCAGGTGATCCACTCTGACAACATGCAGGTGGAAGCATCTGAAGAGTGAAATGACAAAGAGGAAGATGTCAGCCAGCTGTAAGAGAAGTCAGGGATTTTTGGTAAATTACTAAATTATTTAAAGGACCAGTGTGTAGGATTTAGTGGCATCTAGCGGTGAGGTTGCAGATTGCAACCAGCTGAACACCACTTCCTTCAAGCGTGCAGGAGAAGTGTGGCCTTCAGGAAACGTAAAAAAAAAGCGAAAGGCCCTCTCTAGATCCAGTGTTTGGTTTGTTCGTTCTGGACGACTGTAGAAACATGGCGGTGCAATCAATGTGTAGATATGAAGGGCTCATTCTAAGCTCACAAAAACACAGATTCTTAGTTTCAGGTGATTATACACTAATGAAAACATAACTATGAATATTATATTAAATTTCTGCAAATGTATCCCCATATCCTGTGAATTTGTAGCATAATAGGTGTTATTTATGTGTTGTCACTAGCTCTGAGAAATGTCACCAGTTGCTGCAAATTGCTTGTTGTTTTTTTTGCCTACATTTTATAATCTTTATTTCCTGGTTTAGACATCTGTTTTTCGAGAACACGTCCAAATAGGGAACGCTGTTCCATCTCCTTAGAGGTGTGACTGACAGTCATTAGTCTAATTAGTGTTGACAGGAGGTGACTTCTGTGTCGTGTTGGACATTATAGGACTATTACAGATTTTACAGCTGTTTCTCCGACTGTCTCTGTAGACACTGTGTCTTTAACTTGTAGTTCTTTGTGTTAAGGACTACAACTCCCTGGATGTGTAACCACACAGGCTCAGCTGATTGACACAAGTGTTCTGCATCAAAGCTAATCAAGTGAGGTTTTATCTTGTGCCCTGCTGCACTCACTTGCACATTTTGTCAACGCTTTGAAGAAGGTCTCTGACCGAAAACTTGCGTTTTTTGCACAGATTTGAGTGTGTGGATGCCTTTTGTCACATTTTTGACAGGCGAAACATGTACATTTGTAGGAATTTTCACCATAAAACTGACCGAGAACTTATTCCAAGTCACAGAGAAAAAAAGATATGTGTGTCAGAACTGGATACAAAACAAACTGAGCTGTAAACGGTTTAGTTTAGGAGGCAAATCTGTGTATTGATATTCAGGTTATTGATACTCGTCAGCACAAACATTTTCATTTGGTTTCTTGTTAGGTTGATCTTGGTGTAGCTGCTCTGTAATGTTAACAGTCTAATATACAGTTTATGGCTGTGAGATCCCCCTGTTACATTTATAGTGTGTGCCATGTTTGTGTTTTGCCATGTTGTTTCCACAGTTGTCATTCATTTAATTTACATGTAATTGAAACACACACTGTCCTGACATCTGGAAAAATCAACGTGATTCTAAGACCTTAATTGTTCTTGCAGAAAATAAACATTGATGCCCTCCCCTTATTTATAGATAATGGTTCAAACGTAATGACACCTAATTGACAAAGACATTTGCAACTTGCTTTTCTTTACTGATGGTTTCTTATATGTAATTATGTGAGCGTGTAATTATGTGTGTTTTATTTTACCTACACAAATATTTGAGCAGGAAAGCGAGAGGTAAAGTGGTGATACAAAAGTGCATTACAGTATCTTAATGTATAATGTAAAATTGACAAGAGGTTTGTTATTTAACTGTTCAAGATGTTTTATTTAATATTACCTGATACCTGATAGCAATAAACTAGGCTTTAAAAGAGAAATTATGTTCTGCTCAATAAAGCAGAGGCAACTGAATTGTCTAAGAGCACAAGGGAAGTAACTTGTCTTACAATTAACTCTATCTCAGCTAATAGTGCAGGAAATAAATTAGGGTGCCATTGTGTGCATCACTGAGTCTGATCTAACTTTCCAGTTGCACATAAGGAATGTAACTAAAACAGCATACTATAATTTCTAAACATTAAAAAAGGACCACTACTGCCTGAGATACAGAGAAGCTTATGCATGCTTTCATTACAGGGAGGCCTGATTAACACAGCGCATTACTCTCAGGTCTCCACAAAAACTCTATGAATCCATCACAGTTTGTATAAAATGCTGTTGACACTTTTAACTGGACCAAAGAAAATAGATCACACCATCCTCACTCTTAAAGGGATAGTTTGGATTTTTTTTTTTGAAGTGGTGTTGTATGAGGCACTTATCAAATCAGTGTATTACAATAGATTGCAGCCAGCACGCCTGCGGTTTGGAGAAACAGACAGGAGTCCGTCAGACAGCCCTTTACAGTGCACATTAAAAAAGATATAGACTTTTGCTGTGTGGCCCCGTCCCCAGCAGCACATTTGTGCTGTCTGCTTCTAAGTACCTCATACTACCCCACTTCAAAAAATCTGAACAAACCCTTTAAGCTCATGCACTGTCTTCCAGAAGGTTTTTAGGATAGATTCCATTACTTGTCTATAAATCCAACATAATATTCACAGACTTGCCTCCTGGGTACAATGCTTATATACTGTGTGCTCCAGTACGAGTCCCTGATGGAGCCATTCGATCGTTCTCTCTATTGCTCACTGTACCAAACAGCGAGAGACAAAACAGAGACCTACAGTGATGCTGCCTTTGGGAACAGTCTCCCTTTAGATCTAAGGACAGAAAATCAGTTTTTCAAGTGACTGCTAATAAACTCATCATGCAAAAACACTGCCATTCTACTGCATTCATTATGAATTGCATTTGTTAGATTAAAAGTGAATGAACATTTCCGTTTTTTTTTTTCCTTTTTGGCATCCATGTGAAATATGTAAATTACTCAGTGTGAATCACTCTGAGCTGCATTTCTTGTGCAAAAGGTTCTATAGAACTAATAATAATAATAATGTTGAAAAAATACTAATCATAGTAGAGTGTATTTGATACTCTGTAGTGAATCCAAACAGCTCATTAGTTTATTTTGAATGGCTTTGTGCTGTACACTCTGGTAATCATCGTATGTTTGAACATCGTTGAAACAACACACTCTCACAAGAAGGTGTGAATGCTGTAAATGTGTGCTCATTAAAAATGTCCAGGTTCCATGCCACTCAAATCAACAGATTTTCTTTTCTTGTCAAAATAAATTTGTAGTTGTTTGTTTTCAATCGTAGGAGACAAAGAGAACAGAAAAAAGAAGAAAAAAAAGTCTTAGATGTAGGGGATCATCTAGTCTCATGTATGCCTGTTATTTTAGATTAGTGAACACATGCAACTCTAATGCATGTCAATGGCAGCTCTGCTTCATGTTTCTGTTTGTGATCCACCAGCAAGAATGATGCTCGTTTAATCACCGTATACGAGTAAAAACTACTTCTGTATGTGTGTGTATGTATGTATGTATGTATGTATGTATGTATGTATGTATGTATGTATGTATGTATGTATGTATGTA
>JAOVVB010154822.1:0-11743 GCA_028570985.1 Heterobranchus longifilis | reverse complement strand
GTTTGGGATTACGCCATAACTGTCACGCTGCTGCGTGTTGCGATGACTGTAGCAGGTAAGCGCACGCAGGCACGCACACACACACACACACACACACACACAAAGTGGATCAATAGAGCGGAACAGCTGATAGGATTGGAGGCCTGGTTATGTAACTGGATATAGTGGCTGTAGTTCAGAGATGTATAGGCACACACACACACACACACACACACACACACACACACACACTAAAATGAAAAGAAAGCAAACACTATAATAAATATTTAAAAAAATTAGGACCTAAACATCCTAAATTTGCACCCTTTTTTCTGCGTCTTTAAATAAAATGTATATGTAAATAAAATGTGCAGGAGGGTTGCAGCGATATACCGTGGTATGAAAATTGACAGTTATCATGTAATTTACTTTTCTATGGTATTGACTTTTTTATTTTATCAGTTTTCAAAAGGGAGACGTTTTACACACTTCACTTTTGTACCGTGAAAATCTCATACCAGTGCAACCCTAATGTGCAGTATGTTTTATGTATGGGTACTTTTTTTACATTTTACACACCGTTTCCATGTTTCCGCAGTGATGTCAGACTTCCCTTCAGCTGAGCACTGGTGGATAGCGCTGGGTAAGGGTACTTTCTTCTTTTTCTCTCCCTACATGTGTATCTTTATCTGTCTCCAATCCCATTTGCAGAACATGAAAACTCCACTCTCTATTTCTCCGTGTTTATCTGGCCAAGATATTACTTTTGCCTGTTTCCAGACTCACTGTAACTCACTTCCTACATCCAACTGCTGTCTGCCAAACGTTTCTTTGACTGATCCTTTTAATTTAATCCCTCTCCGTGCAGGCTCAGGCCTGGTGATGATGATATTCGGAGGACAGCTCATGGCCTATAAATTCTTCAGAAGCAACTTTGTCTATCCAGCTGAACTGCAGAACTTTTAATGAACACAATGAGGAAAGCTTTTAACTGGCTTACTGGTTAATCTCAGGTCCGGATACATCCCAGTAGGTTCACTTTTCACAGATTGTATAGGGTGATATGAGCAACTACAGTATGTCTATCAATAACATTAAGCAACCACAAGAAACACTTTGTTCTTTAGCTAATAGTCAGATTCCTCCTTGTACAAATGGCCCAACTTTGTCTATTTTCTAAAACATATTCTGTACAGTTTAAATATTGTTTTGTATTGTTTCCTTACTTCATAAGCCAAAGGTAATAGAAGAGATGACACCTGTAGCATTCTGTAAAACCCTGGTTTACAGCTTTATATATAAACAACTTAAACAAAATCTACTGACTGATATTTTCCAATGGTGAGTTAAGTCAGCATTTTTTCTGGTGTAATGTTAGTGTTATATTGACGTGTCATATACCATATTTGTAGAGTGTATAGTGTCGTGGTCTGATAAAGACAATTATTACCTGTATTTTAATGCTGGTTGTACAAGAAAATTAAATACTCTAAGCAAAATTATTTTTGTGTGTGTTTGTGTCTGTATGTGTGTGACACTAGAAGAGCCCTGGGTAACAAAGACAGACAGCTTCTGTGTCAATGGTTGGAGAAATTAATACATATAATAAATCAAAACAACCATATCTCCCAAAGTCACAGATAGATGCAGTGGTAGAATGTAAGTACATTTACTGTACTTTTTTGACTAATTTTATGATACTTTACAGATTTATATTATTACAAGTAATACAACAATTATTACTAAAGTAAATAAAATCAGCCCCACCTTTACCAGCTGCAACAATAAAGTGATGAACACATTCATGTATCAATAATTATAATCAAATTCTGAAACAGGCCATTCTGCATAATGAATGAATTTTGCTTTTTGTAGGCTTACTTTGAGTATATTTTGATGCTAAAATACTATTGTACTGTAACTTCTACTTATAATAGAGTATTTTTTACACTGTTGTACTGTATGTACTTCCACTTAAAAGGGGTATCTGGAGTGTCTACCAACCCACAAACTGTGAATACAATTATTTATTTATTTTTACATTAAAGCATGTAAACATGCCCTAGTAGAAACCCAAAATAGCCTGCACATATGCACCTGACAATTTGCAAAATAGGGCCCCTTTAAGTAGGCCTACAATGTCTTCCACCACTGCATATGTGAAAAAGATGTGGGGCCACTTTCTGCTTCAGAAGCATCATACATTTGATTTAAAATAGTTAATTTGTGTATTGTGTTAGCAGCAGCAGTACAACTTTTTTTTTTTCTTTTTTTTTTTACCTCTGTGGTTATCCAGGTCCGACCCCGCCTTCCCGATGACCGCAGCAAACAACGTTACAGCTTGATTGAGTGACCTTAAACCTGCACGACAAAACAAACTACTTTTACTCTCAGTTACCTGTTTAACTGTTTAACTACGGTAAAATAAACCTACCGGTCGGTAGCGGTAACTCGCCCACTCATTATGTCAAGAAACGGGTTAGTATCCAGTATCCGGAGATTAATAAGTGATGAAGAGCAGCTGCGGACGAGCACTTCGGTAAGTTAGCATGTTGTTAGCATGGCTAGCATGGCAGCTAGCTAAGTGGCGGTAGCTAGCTAGCGCTCTATCTATGGAAGCTAACGTTAGCTAGCTGGTGAGAGCCACGTGTGACTGACGTTTGAAACACACATTGCTGCAGCCCAGCTAGTTCAGCTGAGGTCATTACAAATAAGCAGGGTCCAAAATTAACTTTTTTTTCCATCGGCCACATGGCTAGTGAATGTTAAAAATCTACCAGCCCTTAGTAATAGATTACTATGTTTTTTTTTGGCTGGTAAGTAAAGCAAATCTACTAATCACTTGCATATTTCACCAGCCATTTGGCTAATGAATTATGCTAATTTTGGACCCTGCTCTTAAGATAAATCTGCATGTTATTATTAGGCTATAGCATGGGAAAATGTACTTATGTAAGTGAGGCTAAAGTTGAATTCAGTGCAACAACATTGTTAAAGTAATCAGGAGTTGAGGTCATTGACACATTGTAAAACCAATACATGGTGTACAAATTATACAGGTGTACCAACTACATTGGAAAGTACTAACTTAACCCTTGTGCATCACCAGGGACATTTTTTTTGGCTTTTTAATTTTTCAATTAGTTAATGCATACATTTTGGCAAGGGTGTGAGGTGTCAAGGTCAACGTCAGCTCCTATAATAAGTATAATAAACGGTGTCAAATAATGACCCTCAAAAATGTCCCCATTGAAATTCATTAAACCACAATTTCTGATCCCATGACCACTGCAGCATAAAATCACACATTCTATTATATCAGGATTTCAATCTAGAGCCCTGGCTTCCAAATTGTAATTTTTACTATTTTCCACCAGGTCGAGCCATTTTCTCATGTTTGCCCCATTTATACAGTCTATGGTTTGCCCTGTGGGGCAAATAGGCTATATACTAATTTCCTGGTTTCCACTTGGTTATTGCTGCTGTATCATGGGGGCACTGCAGTGTTTGATGCAATGCATCAAAATCACCGTTGTTGATAATCATTGACATATCCCAGACTGTGAAAAAAAAATACAAAACATTCCCCCTAGCATTTAGTATACAGAAAATAATTATGCATTTTTCATAACAGTTGCATGTAAACAAATTGGTATTTAAAGGGTTAAAATTCTGAATGTGGAATGTGGTAGTGATGATCAGGACTGATGTTGGTTAGAAAATATGCACAAGGGTTAATAATCAATTTTCTTGCCATTTGTAGAGTCCGTTTGATCATCTTCGCCAGCAGATGAATGATGTCTTGGGAGATGGAGGGATCCTGAAAGAGGTGGTCCACCCTGGAGACGGCCCACCTGTACCCCAAAATGCTTCAGTATTGAGTATTTACAAGAGCAATTTTGTTCTAAAAACTCTGTACGCAGTTTGCCAAATATATTTGTCCTGCCGCAACCTCTCCTCCTTATTCTCCTTCTTCCACAGTCCACTACTCTGCTTTCCTGGAATATTCGGACCAGCCTTTTGAAACCACCACAGACCTCAGGCACCCCAAGATGATGAAGTTAGGGAGAGGTCAGTGATTCTTTGTGCAGGTTCGATATAAGTTTTCTCCTTGATTGACAAATGACCGTTTTTGAAATGATCATTGAAACAGATGTGACGATGGCCGGACTGCAGCTGGGTCTCTTGACCATGAAGAAAGGAGAGTTCTCTCGTTTCCTCTTCCAGCCAGAGTATGCATACGGGAGCATGGGTTGTCCTCCGTTCATTCCCGCTGCTGCAGTGCTTCTGTATGAGGTTCATATCCTCGACTACCTGGACTCGGGACAAGTGGACGACTTCATCACAATGAGTCCGGTAGGGAGGCTTCGGGTGTCCTGTTGTTGTCGTCACAGTCTGAGAGTACTGAGAGAAATTATATGAGACGTTGTTCTTCTACTTGACAGCAAATGCATGCATTTGCATTCGTGCAGTTATGGAGAACTGAGGAATGTTAGTATTGTCACTTGATTATGATTATGCATCTTGATATTTATCCTTAGGGCTGCTTGGTTGTGGCAAAAATTATAATAATGATTCATTTGGTCAATATTGAGATTTAGCATGATTACTCATTGACTTTAAAAATATAATTTATTGAACTTTATATATATGTATTTCTTTTTAACAGTGGATTTTCTTGAACATATAATTAAACTGAAAAACAAATAACAAAATAAATGTAAAAAAAATAAAGATAAATAATACATAATATATGTGTGTGTGTGTGTATATATATATATATATATATATGTATATATATATATATATATACAGGGGTTCGCTGAATTTATAACACCAGACAAAACAAGCACATCATTGTGAAACCGATCTCGATTATCATCGTTGGAAACCAAAATCTTAATTGAAAATAAAAACCGATCAATCGCCCAGCCCTACTTTGCATTGTTTTTTTACCGTCTCTGTTTTCAGGTGGAGCAGAACACAGTTCCTCTGTCCACGCTCCTCGAAGTTGTCAACACACTACGCAGCTTTGGCAACCGGTGCTTCAACCAGAGCCGCTTTTTCCACGCCAAAGATCGCTATAAAGAGGTAAATCTTGAAGAGCGTATAAAGACATATTTTCAGGTACTTGGTGTGTCCTGGTAAAGAAGTTATTTTTTGTAAATGTGTTCTGTGTTTGGCCAACAGGCGACGGTGCTGCTGGGGAACAGAGACACACAGAGCGATGCAGAGATGGAGAGGATCAAGACAGCGCTGCTTCCTCTTTATCTGAACCTCTCTCTCACTGAGCTCCGCCTGGACAGCCCGCACAAAGCCCTGAAATATGGCAACAAAGCCTTGGAGATAGAGTCTGCCAACACAAAGGCTCTTTTCCGCTGCGGTCAGGTCAGACGGAGCTTTTCGTTGTTTGTTTTCCAAACCGTCAGATAAGAATCCTCACAGGCTCTTGGATGTGCCTGATATTAAATGTTTTGAAGGAGGTTGGAAATAGGGATGATGACAGCACAGTTCAGTCCTTTGAGAATTGTATTAAGTTTGTTGAACAAAGAAATACCAGGGTTCCTACGCAGTATGGAAAAGTATGACATTTTATTTGAGTAATTTCCAGGTCTGGATAAGTATGGAAAAAAAAAAGAGCAGACTGTTGCCCCTTTTTCTAAAATATAAAATTCAGTACCAAATCCAGACATCTGCAACCAAATTAGTTTTAAAGAAAATGCTGCAAAATCTTTGATTTACACATATACATATTACAAATAACTAAATATTAAGCTTCGGAACGTCGTCCAACTTTCTGCAAATCTAGATGCAAACTTTGTGTACAATCGTCCAACATCTCCAACATGGTACAAGCTATATGCAAGGGTAAAAGTCTGGAAATCTGAGTTTGGAAAGTGTGGAATTTTGAAATGGAAAATGTGTAGGAACCCTGAACTACTAATGATAGCAAAACAACATTTTTGTACATGTTGGTACATTTTGGTTTAGAATTTCAGTATTAAAAAAACAAACAATAGACACTGTGAGCCACAAATGCCTCAAGTGATCCATGGGCTCCCTCTGTTGCTAATTGTTCACACTCGAGATAACAATTAGTCCATTATTACTCAGACTGATGTCATCTCTGTCAGGCGTATCTGGAGCTGCATGAGTACGACAGCGCCCAGGGTTGCCTCATAGCTGCTCAAGCAAAGAAGCCCTTTGACAGTGACATTAACAACCTACTGAGGAAAGTGGCAATGTAAGATGGACTTTTGTTGACACATTCAGGAAGTTTACAATGAACTCTGCTGTCAACATAGAATTGTAAAGCTTATTTATTCATTTATATTTTTGGCTTTAAAATGTGTGATTGTATGGCATTAGGGCTGGGCGATATGGAGAAAATGAAATATCACGATATTGTTTGACCAAATACCTCGATATCGATATTGTCGGGTTAACTATTTGTGTAAATATTTTGTGAAAGCACCATGAGATTTTTAAAAACAATTATCAGTAATGTGGATATAATGGCTTAAGTGGGTAAAGGCAAATAATAGAAGAGCTAGAACAGTCACTTTACTGCAATGCAGCCTTTAAAACCATGACACTTCTGCCATAATACGATATTGCGATATCCAAAATGCTAGACGATATCTCGTCTCATATCACGATATCAATATAATGTCGATATATTGCCCGGCCCTATATGGCATATTTGCTATTTTAGTTTAAAATGGCAATGCAACCCTAGATTACAAATCACTCAGAAGATATTATATGTGGACACATCGTTTCAGATGCTGTAAAGACAACTTGGACAAACAGAAAGACCTGTACTCCAGGATGTTCAGAGACTTGAGGGGCAAGTGAAGACGTAAAGATGAATAAAAAGGTAAGAAATCTGGAAATCATAGTAGTTTTTGAGTGCTAACATTTGTTTTATGAAAATAATCAGGAGCTTCAAATTGGATACTAATTTAACTTAATTTAACAGGAAAGGGGGAAAAAAACCCTGCATCATGTTTGAGGTTTTCAGAGAGACTGATCTCATTGATGAAATGTTTGTGTTGCAGATGACAGAACAAACTTCAACAGCACATTTTCTCTCGAGTGAAGTACACTGTGAATTCTCAAATTGAAACTTTTTTTGTGTTTTTTCTGAATGTTATGAAAGGAGTAATGTACAGATGCATCGTTAATTTCCATTTGAATGAATTAGTTCTTTAAGTTCTTTAAAATTCTTCCAATTTTTGTTAATAATGCAGCTCAACAGTTGTGTTAGTGTTTGAGGATATTCTTTGCAGAATGTGCTGGAAGAACATTTGCATCAACAGTCACAGGGAGGTTTCTCCTTAGATTCTGTTTATAAAGATTATGTTGCAGTGATACATGTTACATGGGGTCTGATCACTGTTGGGGTGATAATGATAAAAAATAAAAATAAAAACATATTTTTCACTTCTGCGATATCTTGTATTCATTTTAGATGAATTGTAAATAGCACTTTTTCCTGATCTGTTCTTGTACAAATTATGATTGTCAGTGTAAATTGCTCAGTTTATCTGGTGACAGAGGAATGCATAGTGAGTGTGTAAATGTAAAACCACTATTTTTAGCAGAAAATATTAGAGAACATGGTCACAAAGTTTGTTTACAGTTGGTGCATGGCTGTAGATTGTTTTGGTCCTGCGTCCTGAGATTTGGCTTGCAGCATGGTGAAAGGGTAAAAACGAAACAACTGAGAGCAAAGTGTGACAGTGCTAGTTTCAGAGAATCTCTGTCGGTGGTTGAAGTTCTTGGACATTATTTGCATTTATGATTCAAAAGCTATGAGTTGTTGTGTGTACAAAGAAACACCAGGGGGCATACTTCATACAATCTGCCTCCAGAACAGCATCCTGCACATTTATAAAATGTAAAATGTATAAATTGAGTTGAAATATTAAAGTCAAGCTTTGGAAGAAAAACTCAAAATACAAAAAAGATGTGATATTTGACCATTAATATAATAAAAATAAAAATGTGAAAAGTTAGGTGTCTAATATTAATAGGCTGCTTGAAGATAATCTTAAATTTGTCGGGGCCCATGCTTCATTGTGAGTTTTCCAAATCTGTTACAAGTACACAAAATGACCACTATAAGTATTTGCAATTTAGTATACGTTTTCAAAGTACACTGAAATACAGCTTAAAATGTACTATATACACTTACAATAAAGTACACTTTTTATCAGTACACTGAAATAACACTTTTACAATTGCAGAATTAGTATCTATTTTGAAGTACATTTTAAAAGTACATGTTAAACTTTATGCACAAAAAGTATACTTATAATAACTAGTAAAATATATGTATAATAAAGTAAGTAGCCACCAACCTCCCTGCCTTTGTGGCAGTCTATTATAGCAATTACTCTGCTGTCCTCATTAACTGTCCTCATTTTCATTCACCAAAACATGCTGCTGTATTATGAGAGGAGGCAATGTTTGTCAGCGTGCTGCAGAGTCAGAGAGAAGTGAGTGATTTGTAGTAACCGTAAAGACGGAGTAGTGGGGGTTAGATAAGATGACGGGGGGGGATCAGAAGTGTGGATGGGCAGATGGAGTGATTGACCTCTTTGGCTAATCCACTTGTCACAGTGTGTGAGTGTTTTACCATTATCTCCCAGCATATGGCCAGTAGGTCATGCTCTGCTAAGGACTGAGTGACTGGACACAGACACAGACACAGACGGACACAATGGTCTCCAGACTCACCTACTACCTTCATCTCAGGTGAGGAACGAGAGTGAGACAGCATGTGTGTGTGTGTGTGTGTGTGTGTGTGTGTGTGTGTGTGTGTGTGTGTGTGAGTGTGTGTGTGAGTGTGACTGCTCTCTTCCTGACACACATGTATGTTGCTGTTTGAGTGTTCAGATTCTTACAAAAAATGGCATTTGTTCTACTTTAGGGTGCCAACATTTTTGTCCCAGGTTTTGCTTTTGTGTGTGTTATTCAGAGTGTATGAAATCCATGACCAAAATAATCATACATTCTGTCATTGTGTTACTTGTAGATGGAATTATAGTACAACTAAATGATTTCCTGGGGAACCCACTTTGGGAACCACTGGCTTACATTTTCAGCAACATCTGGAAATCACTAAGCATTTTCTGAGGTATATGGAAAGGTCATGGAAAATTAATAGTCAATATGCAGGTATGTAGACAACGAAAATAATTTTAAGGTGATGTTTTTTTTCAGGTTTTTATGTATACTTTACTCCTCATTTACATGACTCCTGTTACTTTGCAATATTTCACCTGCAAGATATAAACTTGTAAAATATGATGCATGGCAATCAGGGGTGCACCATCAGGAGAGGGAAACCAGGCAAATGTTTGGGGCTCATATTGGCACATTTTGCATTGACAACTATAAACCCCATTAAACATCCCATGAAGGCACTATACAGTGCACAGCCTCTGTCCTAAAAAAACAACAACCCAAAATGGGGCCCCTTCTTGCTACTTTGTTGTTCAAATTCCAAGATGTGCATGTGTGCATGGTGTTATGTATTATTTTTTAATCATTGATTATAACGTTTTGTCAAGCACAACTGACCAAATGCATGTTTTGACTGAATAGCATTTTTATGGGGCCCCCCAGAGTCAAGGATCGCCACTGATGGCAATATTTTAAACAACCATGTGGAGGTCAAAAGTTTCAAAGAGCCTAGCCTATTATATGTACTTTACCTGCTCTTTTTTTATTTTTTTGTTCCTGTTTTTGTGTTCCCAATGAAAAATGTGAAAGCGCTCGTATACAATAATATGCATGTGTGGCTGTTAAAGTTGCTTCCTCACAGTTTCACAGTTTTGTGAGTGCACAGAAGCAGTTTGAGAAAAGCAGGGGATATTTGAGTGTGAGTACAGGGTTTCGAGGGAAAGCATTACAAAATTACAACGTGATATTAATGATTCACGCTCTCAAATTGAAAGACCATGCTCTTGAATAAAGATAGGAAAGTATCCCCATAGAAAAAGAAAAAAAACACACACACATTTTCCAGTAGTCAGTACACTGTTCGGGCAGCAGGAGGCGCCACCAGGTATGAAAAGTTGCCCATGTGGTTTCAGCCAATCCCTGGTCTGTGCTGTGTCTGTAATCCAGCCCCTGTCCTGCCCCACAGACACAAGTTGTAGAGAAAGACGAGAACTAGAGGGAGACGGAGGGAAAGAAGGAGGAGATGTCAGAATGAGTCGGCAACATAACTGTCCAGCGATGGAAAACAAAGATAGATAGACAGACTGACTGAAAGATAGATACATTTATAGGTGGATCGACAGATTACCTATCAGTTAGCGAGTGGATGTCGGCTGTGTGTGAAGCACAAGCAGAAGAAAGAAGAAAAGCAGGAGAAACATGAGTCGGCAGCAGCAGCAGTCCCAGGGAGTGGTTTTAACGGGTTACCACAGCAACGCGGAACTGTTGCCGAAAACTGGACCGCGTGCCCCCAGCTGCCCGTCAGCCCAGGAGCACGAGCCCAGCGTGCCCAGGTGTGTAGCTGGAATATAGCTTTAAAATGAGGGCAGCTAAAGGGGGGGCGGGGAGTGTGTGTGTGTTTGTGTGTGAAAGCAAGTGAGCAAAGGTCACAGTGATAGTGTCATTTCCCTCATTTTTCATCTTTTCCACCATCCTTCAGTGCGTTTACTGCACCCTGCTGCAGATACTGAGCCCAGCAGCAACTTTCTTAATTGCAACTTTGCAGTATTTCCATGCAGGGGCCAGCTCCGCCCTGCAGCTCTTGGCCTTGGGTTATGTTTTTCCTTTACCACATTCCTAATCAACAGGTTAACCTTGACTTTGTTATACTAGCCTAGATTCTGCAAAGTTGCCTATCTAACTCTTCTACACCATCATAATCTTTTTTTTTTACCCCAAGAATGTAGGCCTGTACCAGGATAAAAACCATTGCCCTGAATGATTCTGAATCAGTGTTTTCAGCATATTGCTTACTGTAGGGTTTATCGTGGGTCGCGATAAAAAACAAAAAACAAAACAAAAACATTCACAATTAATTGATCGTGGTGAATTTTCATTATCGGCATTATCGTGGATATCCTCACGAATTGACTGCAGTTTACTATAGTGACCTATCTGTGATGCAATAAAAATATTTGTTTCTTTAAAAAAGTCATAATATTTTGAGAAAGAAGTCATAATTTATTTTTGAGTAAAAAGACGTGTTTTCGAGAAGAAATTTGGAATGTTTGAGAAAGAAGAAAGAAGCTAAAACCAGTTTTTTTCCTGCTTGATAAATGACAAATGATCGACTAATCATTTAATGTATAGTATAATGTATTATATTTTAGCGGGAAAGTATACAGATGGATACAAATAAAAGGGAAAAGCATTGTGTCTTAAGACATTGGGCCACTTTGAGCATCCAGAACAGCATCAATGCATTGTGGCGTACAGATTGTCCGAGTCTGTGGAACTCGACTCCAAAAGATATTCCCTGATTTGGTGTTTTTATGATGGTGGTGGAGAGCACTGGTTAACAACACATTGGATTAAACCCCCCTCACTGCTCAGTGAGCCCTGCACTGTAGAGAAGCATCTGCATTAATTTATGATGATCATAGAGTCACATCATCTGTTTTCATGGCACGGTGACCTTCTCGTCAGGTTCTTACATCGAGGTGCCGTCACGGAGGAAACACTGAGCTTACATGGAAACAACTGTACAGTTACAGTGTTTTATTTATTACAGAGCACACTTGTTTATCCGTGT
>JAOVVB010154811.1:0-25854 GCA_028570985.1 Heterobranchus longifilis | reverse complement strand
CACACACACACACACACACACACACACACACACACACACACACACACACACACACACACGTGAGCCCTGTCTCTGTGTGTATCTAGTGTTTTTCCTGCATGCCTCTACGACGTTTTATGTTGGACAGCTAATCACCAGCATCATTAGATCTTGGTGCAAACGTGCTGCATACTTTTGCAACATTTACTCCTTAAGTATTGAAATTTGGTATTGAATGACAAGCATTTTTTGATACTTGATAGTATTGAAGGAATTTGGTCGGTGCCATAAAAATATTGACCCTGCAGGTGAAGTTTGTAGTCTTAAAACCTGGAAAATGTTCCATCACCTTGAAGTCAATGTTTTTTTTTAATGGGTTTTTGGTTAGACGTCTGAAATAAGGCCTGTGGTTAACACAAGCTTAAGAGACTTTAGTTTAGTAGAGATCGTTTCTAGCCTCATTCGTTTATAGCTTAACGTTAGCTTTTTACCTTTTTACACTTCTAAAATCATTAAAGTGGATTATTTTACTGAATAAAACATGGAAGTATCATAAACCTTTGTTTGCCACAGAGCTTATTTTCTACAATAATCCAAAATCCAATGAAAAAGTCCCATAGGGTTTTTGCGGAGGGGACCAGGGCGATGCTAACTTCCTTTGTGACCTACAAAAATACATCATCCCTGGGGCTCCTATATATCATAATAATTCTGTAGAGCACTCTATGCTTTACTTTGAAAAGATTTGCAGCATGGGTGGCCTGAAAATAGCTTTTTAATTTGATGATTGCATTTCTCTTTGTGGGCATTTTGGTAATAACGTTGTTTGATAATTTTCAAAGAGATCATAATCTCAAACGGGAAATTAAGGAGAAGAGCTGTAGGCAAGGAATTTTCTTCTTATTTCAAATCACCTTATCCTTCAGCATTGCGATTACAAACTCGGTATAATTGCAATGCACCTCTGAACAAAACCACCAGATAAATGTCTTAAGTGCTGGACAATACTGTGGGAATTGAGTCACATTTTAAGACGAGCCTTGACATCTGAGAGATGGAGCCCTCCCTGCCTCTCAAGATCTTTTTTGGAAGGGGTGGACAGCAGTGGCCCTTCACTGTCATCACTCTGTGAAAGACTGCGTGCACAGTGGCAGCTTCACCAGATGTTTAGTCACAAGGCCCAGATGGGCAGAGCAGATAAACATCAGCTGTCTGCAGAGAGCG
This sequence comes from Heterobranchus longifilis, assembly GCA_028570985.1. NCBI lineage: Eukaryota > Metazoa > Chordata > Actinopteri > Siluriformes > Clariidae > Heterobranchus > Heterobranchus longifilis. The sequence continues at coordinate 24,651 of JAOVVB010154811.1, read as the reverse complement.
AGAGTTAGGGGAAATTGCAGAATCCACACCGCAACCGTCTCCCCTCGCTGTGACGAGGAGGAACTCCGGCTTCCTCTGCACTCGACCACAGTCCCCCGCTGCTGTGTGCACTGCCACACTGACGGCTGACAGAGCTGCAGGGTTTACTCCACAAAGGATTTCTCTAAAATGGAATCACACGCTGCCACGGAATAAACTTTTGAATATATTATTTACTAGAGTGTGTCTAGAATTTATGAGGCAGGGATTCCTTTTTTTTGTGTCGGCATTTGTGTGCTTTCCACACGGTTGCATGAGTGGGAAACATTCATTAAAGTTAAATTAATCACTATTAAAGCCTGTTTGTTTACATTGTAGGGCAAATTAATCTGATTTTCAACGGTAAATAGTCGATAAAGCCATCTCAGTTAGCACCTCACCAAATGCTCAGTTAATTTACAACATGTTTTTCACTTGAAATTGGCTTGAAGGAAAGTGAAGGTAAACGTGTGGGTGAGCACGGAGTATAAGCAGCGATTTCACCTCATTTCATTCTCTTAAAAAGTCAATAATAGGCTACATCAAGTAAAGCATCATATTTTATGGTCCCATCAACTGACAGATGTGGAGAAAGACTTCATTATATGATTTTTAAGATATATTAAAATCCATCTCGGTAATTGTTTCGAGAGCAATTAGCTGCATGTGTTTGGAGTTTTTTTTATTTTTTTAATAAAGGCTCTTTTTCAGCAGCACCACACACTGTTCTGACATTTTAATTGAGTGCAATTTAGTTAAATTTGTTACAAGCATGGAAAAATGTATTGCCCACTAGGGAGTTCCTCTTGAGTATTTAACTAAGTATTGGAGAGCTGGAAAAAAAGATGAAATGCAAAAAAAATGAAGGAATGCATAAGAACTGCCTCTGAAACACTTCAAAAAAGTACAAACCTTTTTTCTGCCCAATGATCAAAGATTGCCGACGGCAAGTATAAATTTTCAAACAGCTTTTGGCTACTCGCCAGCTAACACCAAAGCAAAAAAAAAAAAGACAAGCAAACTCCCACTAAGCCAGACTGCTTCTGAGGAAACTCGGCCATTAAATATCATTACCTGAAGATGATTTATTGTTTATATACAGTAGTGGAATTTAACACATTTCCTGGAATGTACAGTACATTTACCAACAAGTCTTCCAAACCATACAGTCACACAGGTCGATTGATCTTACCCTCTGAAAAGACCCACAGGAGCGTTTCCCAAATAACGCAAGGGTCACAGTTTCAAATACGTGGTTAACGTTGCGATATGGCTGCTGTTTAGTTTGGTTTAAGCAACAAAACTACTTGGTTAGGGCTAGAAAACGATTGTGGTTTGGGTTAAAATCATGACTTCACTTCTGCCTATAAGTGCACGACATAATTACATACATGACGTAACTACGCATGTGACGTAGAACATGTTGTAGTCCCATTTGTTACCTAAAGTTAAAATAACACTGATCTCCTGGGTCAAAGTCCTGTGTTAGTTTAACCTACCCACCTTAAACAGACTTTCTCGGTCTTAATACTACGTTACATGACTTCCTGCTTCATAATTACTTCAGCCACTAGAGGTCGCCGCCTTACAATAAATGATATGGGTCATAATGAGCTGCTTGTACAAACGACCTATGTGGTGGTTTTTTGGGAGAGGACAGTCTCCTATTTACTTATGTGCAGTTTTGAGGTGCTTGTACGTTACTTACTTGAGTATTTCCATTTAATGCTATGTTATACATTTATTTGATAACTAGTTTCTTTGCAGATTTAGATTAATAATAGAAAAATACAAATCAACTAATAAATTAAGATGTATTATAATTAACAGAATATACCCAGCAGTATATACAGTAATTAAAATTAGCTCCAGCTTTACCAGCTGCAACAAGAGGGAGGAACACATATAAAACATTACTGCATAATGAGTACTTTTTATATAGCATCAAAGCCATCTTTATAGTTGGTGTTTACACAAGCAACAACAGTAAATGCTTTGAATTGCTCAGTTAGTGTCTGTATTTCAACAAAAATTTCAATGAATACTCGAAAAGACTAATGTAAGCCAGTGGTTCCCAAAATGGTGGGCGGGACCCCTAGGGGGGCCCGGAGTGATAACAGGGGCACAGCGAGGCTAAATATGAATAAATGATGCATGGTTCTGCTGCACTGCTAGCAAAGCATGGACAAGTTTGTGACAGGACTGTCAGGTAAATGTAAAGAAGACGATGGATCCACACCAAACATCACAACTACCAAAACAAAGACAGGGAAATATAACAAGGCATAACAACTGGCACACTGAAGTTGCAGTATTAATTACAGGCAATGTTTTAAATACCATAGACGTTTGCAAGCAAAGGACGTGTCTATGAGTGTGGTTATGTGGTTATTTATCTACAGAAAAAAAAAGTTTGGGAACCACTGAACTAAGCAATGACAGCTGATACCTGCATCCACACGGATCTAATATCTAAAACTATACAACCAAACAATCAGTCTGTGTAATCTGTGTAGAAAATACTGGTACTGCTGGTGTACTGGTGCTACTACTACAGCTTGTTTTTAGTATTTGATGGTGTCATGATTTGATATTTTATTCATTCTCTCTAAACTCTGAAAAGCACCAATGAAATGCAGTAAGACACACCCCTCGATTTTACATCCTGTCGTCTGTGCAAAGCCTCACATTGACATGCGTCCTGCTAATAGGTCTGTCACAGTGTAGCTGGGGCCGCCTGACAGTGATGTCCTAATCCGACAGAGAACTGCTGTTTTGGACGTTCTGCTTCAACAGAGGACATACTTAGGCCCAAAAGACCAATATGATTACAGTGGTGAATGGAGATAAAGTCCTCAGTACAGAGAGTGTTACACTGTCTGTCTCTCGGCTGGGATACATTGATGGTTTTTGTAGCTTCAGATTTGTAAATGATCAGGTACTATAAGTTCACCTGCATATCAGAACAAAATGAGGGCTGAATACAGTAGAAGTTGTTGCAGTATAGCTCCTTGTGACTCAGTCTGTTTTAAAGTAGTTTTCATTTAAACGTCGTTTTCTCATTTTTAAAAGTCTAGCAATCCATCAGAGCAGAGAATTGTAATGTTCAGTTGCCTCCGTATCATTTTTCTGTGACATAGACAGTTTCTGTGTCCGTTTCTGCTGAAATACAAAAGAAACAGGAGCTTAATTATTATCGGCGTCAAACTGATGACTATTGTTTTTTCAACAATAAAGGCAACGGGGAAAAAAGCCTGTCCTCATTGCCAAGAAGAGTAGTGACAGATCCTGTAAAAGCAGTGACTCACTGGCTATAGTGTTGAAGAATGCAGTTTATTTACACCTCAGTATACTGTAGGAGGAGAGAATGTAATGCAGTATACCGCATGTTAGAAAAGTTTTGCTGCCATTTTTCTATGTGTAATTAACATTTTATATAATAGTAAATTACATGCATGGAATTACATATTACATTGGGAGCTGGTGCGTGCGTGGTGGGGAGTTAATTGTAATATTAAGGGCTTTAGTCACGTCTTTTGAGATGTTGCAATACCTGAACTTGTGTATCGGCTGATACTGAGTACAGATCTGATACCAGTGTGTTAAAAAATAAAATAAAATAATATCATATTTTCTTAAATACATACATACATACATACATACATACATACATACATGATTGCTATCATTGTTGTATGACCTGGCTCAGGTTAAACCCTTTGTAAAATATGAACAAATACATGTACAGAAAACGATCACTGGATCACTTTGATACTGAAGAAAACTTAAAAAGGTGATTTTTCTCATGCAAGTTTTGGACTTATTAGGAGCATCTTTTATCTCTGATCTTTCTAAATGTTTATTTGCGATTGACAGTTAAAATAGTGATTTCCTCTGGAACTGTAAGTCACAATGAATCTAAAACATATGTGTGTAATTTCTTTGGGCTGTGACTGTGAGAAGGAGTAGCCCACAAATTTTGCGGCAATCAGGCGCTAATGAATTTAAGACCTTAATTACTGTTCATCTCACGCAGTATCATTGCCTCCCATCTTCCCCCTTCAGCTGAAAACCCCTGTGCTAGACAATGATCTCAGGTAGTGTTCTTTTAAGAGTACAGAGTCACCTTTGTAGCAAATATTACAGAAATCACAGTGGATGCATCACATTCTGAGTCCCTGTCACATTAAATCTGGGTGAAATTTTCCTTTTATGATGAGTCACATTTAAGGTAGTGAAGACAAAAAAAAACAAGGATACACGGGAGTGGGGGCATAGAAAGTCCTCGAAAGAAATGGAAAGCAGAGGGGAGTGTGCACAAAGCTTCATTACATGCATTGTAACTCTATATACTAGGCTATCTGCATTCATCCCATCTCCATAACAGACATCAGACACCCACCTCAAAGCTAATTCCCCTTTTCTCCATTACCCTCTTCCCCCTCTCCAGGACACTGTCCATTAGCTCGCTCAACCAGAGCTGGAGGTATTAGAGCCCATTCATATTCACTCATTAACACTTTTTTTCATGCAAAATGCAGATTCCATTAACAAACAGTCTGTGTTACTGCCCGAGGCTAAAGGGGGAAGATGATTCAAGACTTCTGTGGAGAACGTCTGACGGTGAAAATGCAGAGTAAAAACAACTCCTTAAAGAGGTCATAGAGACATAATAATGAGATTATAGATTCACAAGACTATTTCTTTCATGTTTACACCCGAATAATACGGTTTCTTTGTTACTGAAAATGATCCCAAATGTGATTTCCTTTTTTTTTTTTCTTTCTAAATTAGCAAATCTATCAATACAGGCTGCATGCAGACAGAGTACAATAGTATCTTCTGTGTATGAACAAACATCTTCCTCTCAGCTGGAACGCCATTGTTGCCTTTATAGATCAGGGTGATAGAAATGAATCCCAGAATTGAAATGTTGGTCGGATGCAGTGTCGCAGCAGTTAAATGACTCTTTCTGTGCTACATGACGCAATTTCCACTATATGTGGTTTTAAACGGCATCGCCTCCTCACTGCATGTATGTACAGTGTGAATTATTCATGGCTAAATCCTTCAAGGCTCTGCCAACATATGCGCAATTAATGGTAGAAGGATCATGAGGTTGAAGGAAAGAAATGGACTTTGTCCTCGTGTTCCCTTTATTTCTAATTCAAGAGATAATTTTTTTTAGCGAGAGAGAGAGAGCGAGAAAGAGAGAGAGAGAAAGAAAGATAAGAAATGTTTGTATGAGAGGCAGTGAAGCAATGAACAAGAGGCCCTAGCTGAAGCTTTGTGTGTGTCCCACTTTGCTTTAACTAATTTTTCATGTCGCACTACAGTTTACAACATCAACACACAAAAGCACCCTTTGAGCTTTGCTGCTGAGCAGCCAGGCGCAGTAGTTCGTGCTAGAATCAGGATGTCCTAAATGTGCCAAATGGGACAGACTTAAAGGGGAACATCAGTATTTTTCAACCTGGACCCTATTTTCCCATGTTTTTGTGTGTGACTAACAGGGACAACCATTTTTGAAATTGGTCCAGTATTGAATGAGAAATCTGCGATCCAGGCTGCAATGTAATCACACAGGGCAATATGGCACTGTCAATGTACGTTGACTAAAAGTGCTTGTTTTTGCCACTGACAGGGTCAGATTGTTCTTATAAGTGTCTCACAACATCTATAAGATTTTCAATTGCACATTTTCAAATTGTGCCAACAAAATGTCGTGCAACACTTTGTATTGCTTTTGTTGGACACGGACAGGCTGAAGTTGTGGCTAACGTTAGTTGTGCTGCAAATGCATCCGGACTCTCAGGTCCATATACTGCGTCTTGCAAACCGATTCTTTTTTTGACTGGGATGAGTGCTGCCAGCCAAAGAGGAGAATAAATCCGAGGTAATATTATTAGCTAAAGGTCCTGTGTTGACATCAGGACATACATGGCAAGATAACAGCAACTTCTCCATCTTTCCATAATGTTGTCAGACACTTATAATAACAATCAGAGCCTGTCAGTGGCAAAAACAACCACTTTCAGTGGACATACATCGACGGCGTCATATTTCTCCGTGCGATTTCACTGCACGCTAGTTTGCGGCTGCCGACTGCAGCACTCTCACTCAATACTGGACCAGTTTCAGAAATTGTTGTCCCCATTAGTCACTTACACATAAAAAAAATTCATGGGGAAATGGTCCAGGTTGAAAAACACCAGTTAAAGTTTCCCTCTAAGGAGTGGACAGTATGAAGAATCAGCTACAGTGTAATGATTTTTATTCCAAGACTATTCTGCAGACAGTCTCAAATAACAGCTAACCAAACAATCTATTATTTCTATTATATCAGTGCAGCTGATTATTGTTGCTGATAAATTGCTGCGTGCTTGTTTTATGATGAACCTTGAGTCTGAAAGAAACTCTAACACATTCACCTAAAGAGCATTAATACAACAATAATGTAGACGTTGAACATTGTGCAGTTTCTCACAGTTGCTCCGCATGTGGCATTTAATTTGGCAAACTTCCCAACAAAGTGAGAATGAATACAGCCGATCAAACTGATTGATAGTCAAGCCAGATGATGTTGTGACACTTGTATCCCACAGATCGATAAACTGGTGTCATGCATGGGGAGATGAAGGATTAGAGAGACAGGAATGACACATGAAGTCAAACTGAGAGGAAGGACTAGAATTTGAATTTATTTATAAGTCTAAAAAAGGAGACTGTAAATGACACTGTAGGTCACTGGTAAAGGCAGCTTATTATGACCATATGTATTGTTTATTGTTCTGTAATTATGATGGGAGCAAAGCAGGAAGTAATGTAACATAGTATTAAGATTGAGAAAGTCAGTTTAGGCTGGGCGGGACTGGTGGTGAATGGGTCAAACTAACATAACAAATGTACTGATTTTAACGCAAACCATGATCGTTTCCTGACCCTAACCAACTAGTTTTGTTGTCTAAACATAACGAAACTGCGACCATTTCACAACGTTAACGTGTTTTAAACTGCGACCGTGAGGACGTGATGATCTCCTGCAACAGATAGGGGCGTTCATTTCAGAAACGCTCCTGTGGGTCGGATCAGAGGGTAAGAACAAACAACCTATGTGGTCGTACTGGTTTGGAGGACTTGTAATTTAGAGTTACGCAACCATTCTTAGGTGGCAAATCCATCTTTTAAGTACATTTTTCAGCCTGGAGTTCTATACGCAAAGTTAAAATTAGATCACTATAGCTCTGAAGAAACAACAAAGCTAACAGGCACATTTCTTTCAAGCTAGAATGAACCATTTCTGTGTGTTTGCTGCACAGAAATCAAATGAAGGAAGACTGTGGCAGCTGCCATGTAAAGCACTCTCTCTCTGAATCCAATAAATCTCTCCCCCTAATAGTCAAGTAATAGCTGGCTAACAGTGCCGAGCACATTTCAGAGTGTGCAGGGGAGATAGTTTTGTCACAGAAAACGAATGCTCCAAATGCACCTCCCTTGGTGATGACAATAGGGAGGCAAAGACGTATTTGTGAGGAATCACATATTGCAAATCACACATTGAGCTTCTAAGTATAGCCCGGGTTTATCTGCGCTCCTGGAGACAGAAGCAACTGTATGAATACTGCATCCCTCCGGTTGCTGCCACCCTGTCAAAGAGGGTTTCAATGTTGAGGCATGCTTGAATGGATAAAGTGGAATTTTTATCATGAGAACACCATTCACTTCTCATCTGTGTTCCTTTAACATACATACGTGGGATGCAGAAAGGGACTGACTGTTCCTGAAGGACTCAAAGGCAACGTCATATTTTGAGGAAGTGTCAGAAAGTGATGTATGATTGTCTCCACCAGCCAAAGTCCCAGATAAAAATGAGGTCCAAGTGTTCAACCAGGGCATCTGGGCAGGATGCAGTCTGTTTGTGTGTGTCTCTTTCTCCTCTGGACCAAAGCATTACTTCCTGGTAAAAAAAAAAACAAGCAAACTGAGTTCTAGCAATTCAACGAGGCACAGCTCCCTGCCACGATTTCACTGTTGGAACACCTGGACCTCATTTTCACTGGCACTGTCATTGGTGGACACAATCATACATCCCTTTCTGATGTATGGTGCTTTCAGGAAACGTAGGGTGACCTCCAAACCCGATCAGCACAGTAGTAGCTTGGGCCAAATGGGTGTGGTTTCCACTCCATTTACATTTGGCTCACAAAATGGCACGTGCCGTATGTGACGGGCTGAAGCAATGGAGACATGTGGAGACACATTTCACAAGGTTGCATCCAAATTAGAAATTAGAATCTTTAACATGTTATCTTATATGTTACCCTACCTTATATTTATGATATTTACCTCACTTTTCCGCATTAAAATGTCGAAAAAATGACTAGACTTGTGTTTTGTTGAGTTGTGTACTTACATTATCCCAAATGTTTCCAACAATTTTCAAACCCAGAGAAATCTGTTTCACCAATGATGTCATATCCTCTTTGCGCATGCATCAATGTTGTGGTTGTCTGCCGAAAGCTGTCATAATTTTAGTTTTTATCCAGTTTTAAGCCACAATTTTACAGTACACTTTTTAGATCTTGGTCATTTTTAACTGTATATTTGAACCGAATGAAGGATTTTGGTCATCAGACATCTGGATCTTAAGTTATCAGAGAAACAAGCTGCCGACATGCAGAACAGCAGCGGAGAAACACAGATCATTGTTTTTAACCGATATAAATCACCCTGTCAGTTTGTTTTGGAGAGGAGGAGACGATAAAAAACCTCCTGAACATCTGGATCTTAAGTTATCAGAGAAACGAGCAGAGCGGCTGCTCGGCTCGCAGATCCTCCGCAGACGAGCCGAGCAGCGTCGGAGAGATTTTTAACACGAAACTGCTTTATTCAATGTTTTTACTGGTTTTAATCAACTTGGTCCGTTTGTTTTGGAGAGGAGGAGACGGTAAAAACCTCCTGAACATCTGGATCTTAAGCTATCAGAGAAACGGCAGCTCGGCTCACAGCCCCTCTGCAGACGAGCCGAGCAGCGTCGGAGAAACACAGATTTTTAACATGAAACTACTTTATTCAATGTTTTTACCGGTTTTAATCAACGGGTCCGTTTGTTTTGGAGAGGAGGTTAAAAACCTCCTGCACGATGAACACTGAAGTAATCCTAACTGACTGCAATTGCTCCGTCTTTTATTATTGTTTTGACTGAGAGACCCCTAGCGACAGAAAATTACATACACATGCAACACGTTCACCACAAGGTTCCCACAGCTATAACCACACCACCTGCCAGTTTGATAATTTTGTTTGATTGTCAGCCAATAGGGATTCAATGTAATACCTGTCACTTGTACACTAAGTGGCTTTCCCCACCCCTGTCACTACACAGCATGTGGCATACCGGCAGGGCCAAATGAAGCAAACCCTGAGGGGTTTGAATGAGTGTCAGGAGGTCACAGCAGCAGGGCCATAATAACACGTTTCTCTCCCAGCGCACTGAGAAAAGCACTGCCGCTCTTGTTTCATTCGTCCTCTGTGTAAGAGCTCAGCTGAACTCTCAGGAATTTTAATCTCTGGGTTCCTACACGGTTATATTCATTGCTTTATTGCCATATTTATCAGTTTTACTGGTTCCTTTTTCACCAAGATCACAGCTTCTAGTGATTTTATTGATTTTTAATGTTCCTGCACTGTACGTACATCTTTTATTGTACCGTTTCTAAAACACCTGCACTTTGCTTGTTGTCAGTGGTGCTTTGTGATGTAACCTTTGCTGCAAAACTAATCATCCCTGTTGGGGACAATAAAATTAGAGATGAAGTTGTTGAGCTGCTCAGTGACGAACACTAAAACACGACTGTAATGGACAGGTGGACTTGAGCAAACGGTGACTGAAAAACAGCATATGGAGACTCTTGCTATTCTGGAGAGGGAAGGTATATACATAAATGCATTCCTAGAATTAACCTCATAAAGTCTGATCAAGTTTAGGACCAAATGCCAATAAACAACTCTCTCTCCTGGAAAATACCGTCATACACAACCGAGATGCACCAGGAAATACATTTTGAAGGAAACGTACGGGGACATACTGAACATATCAGCAAAACTTTTACTGACATACTACTACAGGCCTGAGTATTGTAATTATCAATTAATCTGCCAATGACTTTTCAATTAATTGTTTGGTCTGCCAACAAAATTAGTTTCTCCCAGATTATGTTTGTTTTTGACGCATTACAAAAACATTTATATATATCTTTATTTGAGAATCTGAAAATCATTGAGGGCAAAGCCCTCATTTACATTGACGTCGAGCAGATACAAAATAATAAAAAAAAATACAAGATAAAAGAAAGACAATCAATAAAACAAACGTATAAATACAAATACAAATACAAATGACAAAATCAATGAAAACAGGTACAATCAGTAGCTAAAAGGTTTAAGATTTTGGATTTAAAATGACCCAAAGTTACCAGCCAGTTAATTTTTAAGAGATAACACTTCTTGTAGCCATTGTAAGTCCTTAACACAGCTTTGACCTTGTTATTTTGGAGGCTTTTAATCTTCATCAGACTCACAACACTGTTAGCTCCCAGTATTTAAGAATAGTTAAAAAGTGCAATGTTTCGAGCACTACAGGCAGTCATAAATGACTTTTCGACTCATCAGATGTGCGGGTGTACTTTTTTGATTCAGGCTCTTAATCTTTGACACTACATTACATTACATTAATTTAGCTTAAGCTTTTATCCAAAGCATTCAACCATGAGGATACTACTACAAAAATTGCGTGCGTGCGTGTGTGTGTGTGTGTGTGCTGGGGATATACTGTATGCATAAGCTAACAGATTTGTCAGTTTCTAAAGTCAAGAGTCATTTTTTTCCCTCCTTCTCCACAAAACTTGCCAGTCTTAGAACAGCAGCCTTTTCTGAATTAAATTACGCCATGAAATGCCACTGACTGCACAGCTAAGAGTCCATGCTGGCCAGGTGACACTGTGGGAGATTGCATCTGGGCAGAGCCCGATGAAAAGACCATCTCCTGCCAAAGCACTCACCCCCAATTCCATCGGGCTGCTAAGCCAAAAGGTTGAGGAAAGTGGTTACTGCCATATTTTTTCTAGGACGTGGGTAAATGTGTTCCTCGCAAGACTTCCCAGTTCTCTCGTATGTGTGTGTGCATGTATGCTGGTGTGTGTTTTCTCCATCACTTAAGCTTGTCTCAGGCCTAACCCCTCTGAATACCACTCTGTCGCATAAATTCAGTCTCACTGCCTGAGTCTCTTTCTCAGGTCGTTCACTGTGATGCATTCACCAGGTGAATGTTTGTTTTGACTCTCTTGTTTGGGGCCTGGCCTTTATTCGTGGCCCAACATTCATTTAGAGGGCCTACAATTATGTGTCACCGAGGCAGTGCGGAGAAAAATGGTCGGGTAAGATTGAGATCAATAGGCTGGCGAGATGAATGGGAGTGACCAATAAAAGAAGGGAAACAGGGAATAGAGCTATTCTCTCCTCATCCTTTCCTCAATTTCATAATGGGAAAATAGTAACACTTGAGTGAGCATGTTTTGCCACCAAGGACTTCCCTTTGCTCGAATGTAAAATGATATTCTTTTGGGATTCAAGTGGGCTAGAACGGAGGATGTATTTTTCACTTGCTTCATCATCCTTTTTGTTTCTCCCTCTCCTTCCTCTTATCCTTTTGTTTTCCTTTTGTCTTCTTTTGCAATCACGAGTTTTATTTTTTCTCGCATCGTCTGTTTCTTGGATTTGTCTTGATTCTTTTGTTGGTTTTGTTATTTTCACTCACCATCTTTTGCTTTGCAAGTTTTTTTTATTGTTATGTCCCCTAAACTGTCTGACCTTGACTCTTCTGACTTACTTCTGTGTAAAGTTTGTCACTAGAGAGGTGTTTTCACATTTCACACAAAAGATTACAAAACTAGTATTAAACTCTAATTTCAAGATGTGTTAGCTTTTGCTGATAATAATTCAGAGGCTACAAGCACTTGACTTACAAGAAGTATAACCTTATTTAAATTGTATATAAATAACAAAAAAATGTGGAAACTAAATCCCCAAAAGATGCATGTTTTCCTCATTAATTCTGTCTCTAATATCAAAATGTGTGTTGCCTTGGAGACAGACTGAAAAAAACCCTTAACTTTTCATTTCTCACATTTCTACTTTTTGTTGACAATTTGAGGTAAGCCTTGGCTTTAGTGCGCTTCTGTTCAAGCCAACGATTTAGTCTGACTTTTCACTATAACAGCTCCAGGCTCAATTCTGCAAAATCACAGGTTTATTCAGACTTTGCTGGATTAGGACCAGGCCTTTTAAAACATATACCCCCTCCATAAACTTTACAGTTTCAGACACGGCTGTAGCTCTTCGGTCACATTTTAAAATATGCTGAAGATATAAATCACCATTAAATACAATTAAACATTCCAGTCGTTATTAGCAAAATCATCATTTTTTAACCATATTCTTTAAATAAATAAAACAAAGGACGAGACGAACCTAAACATTTTATTGAAACTATTCTCTAAACAGGGTTTATACACTAAGCTGATTTTTGCAGTCTGTGGATAATAAAACACTGTAAAGAATCAACCTTTATTAGTTGGTGTAAAATGTAAATGGCCATCATATTGACAAAACACAGACATTCCATTCTAGGTGAATTTATTTAACATTACTTTAATATTGCAACACTTATAAGGGCGAGTGTTATTGTAAAAAATGATAACACAGAATTTCTGCTGCTCTAGATAATCTCATGCTGAAAAAAAAAAAAATCTATGCTGGATTCAAACTCAATATGACAAAACTACAAAGTCAACACTTGAGCAAACTCTACAACAAGGCCTGCCTTAATTTATCACAGCCTGGCTCCTGCCAGGATTTGCACACCACTGATTAAATAAAAAATATCCTGCTTAAGATTCTTTGGCTGTTTTTTTTTTTTTTTTGGCATTGATTAAAACTTTTCACAAAAATGTTTTCATCAATGTTTGATTAATATTTGCTGCCCTGCGTCTATGAACATCACAGCTCTAACTCTCTGTCTTCTCCATTGTGAACCGGTGTGAACTCTGTGTTTTTAAAAGTTCATATCAGGCTTTAATTAGCATGATTTAAAATCTGCTTCATGGAGTAGCCAAACCCTGGATGTATTTCCTAGTTTTTTCTCAGAGTTCTTATATAAAACCCTTCTCTTTGTGGCATCCTGTGTGTACTTGCAGACTAGTTTATGATAAACAAAACAGACATGTCTGAGAAAAATAAATAGTTGAACTGTCCCTTTTACAACACCAATGCCGACAGGGGTCCTCTGTTTTTTCTCTCCCCGCTGTCAGTGTGGCCTAAGCACTATGATGAGTTGTTATCAGAAACACCATAAATGTGTGCAGCAGCTGCCATAAAGCCTCACTCCCTACAGGTCTTATTTATTTATCTGTCGCCTCTCCAATTCTCAGAGGGCCGGAGAGGAGGAGCTTTAATGCCACAGACTTCAGTGCTCACTTAGTGGGCCGGCTTAGGCCTGGCCTTCTTGCTTTCTCAGCGTGTCATCATTTGGAGGAGGAGAAGTAGAAACGAAGGGAGTAAAGGGAGGACGGGGGGGCTAGAGGGAGATGAGGGTCAAGGAGCAAAGGAAAGAAGTGCAAAGAGAGGAAGAACTAGATAAATAGGGATAAGAAACAAGAGAGAAAGGATAGAGTGAGGAAGTGGAGGAGTTTGGGGGAAATCTCATGAGCTGAGGCGTCAAACCAGCAGGCTGGAAGGAGACGTGGCCTAGATACTTCACTGTTAATGACTGTTCAGCTAGGCCAGAGTTTCATCTTGTCTTCTAAGCCAGTGTCATCTGTAAAGTGTTATGCACACCACACGGCCATTCAGCCCCGTGTCAGCGTCTCCGTTAAAAAAAATTGGTGTCCTGGACGATTTCAATGGACTGGATAAATGGATGAAATTCTGGTCGGTGTGAGGTGGGTGGGGGTTGTGGACTGAGGTTCAGACCGGTTTCTGGTGCTCCACAAGTTCTTCCATTCATTTGAAGGTGGGTAGTGGGTTTAGGCTGCAAGGGGGTGCAGAAAAAAAAAAAATTGAGACAGATTCAACTTTTGGATCTATGACATGGTCTAACAAGTCTTGATGACTTTAGACTCAAGACCCAAGCCCTCAATTTGGTGCACAGTCTCACTAACTACTAGAATATGTCCCATATTTCTTTGGATATTTAGATTATGTGAAATACACCCCTGCTATGTTCTTTGGACCCTCTGTAACTCTGTATTTGGTACTATTTATTTGAAAATCAGACCATGAGTCCTCACGGATCGGGCAGTTTTATTTTCAGGATACTCGGGGTCCATCAGTCCTGCAAAATGAACATGTAGAAGGCAAGTGGTGTACCAATCCTGGTGCCACAGGTGGCTACTAAGCTTGTATCCCAGATTGGGACTTTAACTCTATCTCAGCAATTTGATTTCTGCAGGTTTCACCAGGAAACTGAAAGAAAGACAACCATTTGTTCTCATGACTTGGCAGTTGGCAATGAATGAAACCGATCCAATCCCCCCAGAACCTCTTCCGTCCTCCTTTTGCTCCGTCTTCTTCTGCTGATGTGAGACCGACAAAATAAGAATGCTTACACCTGTGGAGGGTATATCCACATCCCTCTGTAATAGATTGAGTATCTTTGTGTGTGTTTTGTGTGTACGTGTCAGTGAGTGTGTGCGTGCGTGCGTGAGTGAAAGACAGAGTTTGTGCATGCGCAGGGCCCAGATTAAGCTGTCACACAGGCTGTGAGTGGTCCCAGACAGGCTGATCAATGTGGGGCCAGCTTGCAGATAATGAAGTGGTTAGGTCTCCCCTGATGCCTTTAATTGAACAAGTGTCGCTGGCTCGGCCCATCTGGACAGAAAGCATCCTGGGAATTGGGTGTTTTCATGTGGACCATGGTCTGAATGGCTGGTAAGGAAGAGTAACTTGTGACCCTGTGGTTAGCCCAGGAGACGGTAAAAAGGTTAACACGTGGGAGGACAAACTAGCAACATTAATCTTTTAGCGTAATGTGCAGAGGCTGTACTGTACTGTAAATGTAAGCCTGTTTGTGCATGGCAAAGGAATTAGATTGTGCACTGTGGTACTAAATATCCCAGTCCTTAATTTATAATTTCTCAGTTCAGTGAGGCTTTTCCTCACAACTCGCCTGCTTTGTGTCTGTGTTGGATAATCTCGCATGGGCAGAGAGAGAGAGAGGGGGGGGGTCTCATTTTGTAGCGTTTCATTTAAGGCTGCGGTTCCACTTGTCTTTTCAATGTGACTTTTGTGATCAGACGTGCCACATCTGTACTCAGCTGTGTCCGCAAATGTTTGTCCACACTCGACACTTCAATACGACCTGCCTGATCGGATAGTGATTGGATGTATTGCCGCGCGGCGCCTTCTTCTATTGTTTATGTTTTGTCTTTTCTGCAATGGGACGAGATGCATGTTGTTGAGGAGACAGTGGGTCTCAGCTGTGCTCCGGCTCCTTGTTTTTACTGAAGAAAGAAGAACAAAACTCTGCTTATTCGGTGATAAACACATTTATTTAAATGGAGCAGCAAAATCAGCAAATTTCAGGTTTTCATCAGCGGTAACTTAACACCAGCTGAAAATAGAACATGAAACAGTAAAATAAGTAAAAGCAAGGACGCAGGAGAGATGCTCATTATGCAAAATGGCTAATTTCAGAAACCAGAAATCAGGAGAGGAATTCTGCGTAGCGTTGAGATGATGCAAGACCGATGTTTGATGGAATTGTCCAGATTGTGCCCACATGCTGTCCACGCCTCATTGAGATCTGAACTCAGGCCACCTCGGCATGTGGTCTCGCTGATCCGATTCCCAATGCGAGCACGATCCTTCGCATCCATATCTCTGGCTCTCAGGACCGGTGTAGGTGGATTGTACTGCCAGCCGCCGCCTCTTCAATCGGAAGTGCGCTGCCTCTTCAGAGTGGAAGGAAGTCTCCGAATGCGCCGCTCCCTTTAAAATATGGAAATAGAGCAGTGTGTGAAAGCGTGTTTATTTACATCCTGGAGGACCAAAGTCATAACCATAAACTGCCTAAGGGTATTGCTTCTGCATGCAGGGAGAATTTATTACAATCAAGGAATTCTAGTCTGTGTGTTTTACAGTTTAATTCTTTACCACTGTCAAAGGTCCTATTGTGAAATCTGGCAGCACTAGAGAGTGTAAGCTGAACAATTCAACGCCTTAAGCGAGTGGCCCTGTTGAATAAGATAAGGTCAGAACTCAAATCCTGATTTAGAGGATACCGAGCAGCTCCCATCTGGACTCTGACAGAAGCAGCCTCCCTCCTCCCTCTAAGCCAAGTCAATGAAGAGACCTTCTACCTGCCTTGTTCGCTGTGTCTCCTCTCTGTCAGACAGAGCCCCTATACACTATTCATAAACTTGGGCAGAGGGTTGTCTGACCTTTTTGCTGAAATGTTAGGGCAAATTAGTTGTCAGAGCAGTGGACGTGGCGGCCATGCTAAGCCCTAGCTCATGTCCCATACGCCTCCACCTTCCTTTCTTTTTCACCTTTTCGCAGGGTGCTTGCCCTTTCTACTGCTGCAGCGTCAGTCCCTCCACCACCACTGCGGACAGTTGTGTCTCTGTCACTGTCTTCTGATTGTAGAATAAGGCGGGCAGACATGGCGCTAGGTATTTTGAGCCATGATGCTATTCACGTGGATTCACAGAGTTCAGCACAAAGAGGCAAATAAAAATAATTCATACACTTGCACAGAACCACTCTGAGACAACTGCCCTTCAAAAGCATCGCATGCAATTAAAAAAAAAAAAAGAGCCATGTGGTCCATTCCGGCTGAAAGCTTTTCCTCCCAGGTAAACTATAGGTCAGTCCTTTCAATCAGAAATTAATTTGAAAGAAATCTCAACAACAGTCTGCTGTGCATCCTTTGTGAATCACTGCCCTAATTCAGTCTATACATCACAGATCCTTGAAGTACTATCAACCACTTTTACCCTGAATACAGAGCAGCTTATAATGAGCCCAAATGCAAGCAGCACCCTTTTAAAGCAGAGTAAACACTAAGCTTGCTGAGCCGCTGGCCCCCAGAGTCTACGCATATTCATTACCTTACGTAATGGCTTTTTAAAATAAACACCACTGCATTCAGCAAGCATTAGTTATTCCTGCATTGTAATTAGCTACTTGAGACTGCTTGTTGTGTATGTGTTACTGCCGGTGTACTTTTTCAAAACACCGAATGAGAGCGAAACTTTGCGGTTACTCAGGAACAAGCCGCACATTTATGTTTCCAAAAGAAAAGAACCGAGTCGACAGATTTGTGCAATCTGACACAATGGTTTTTGTTTTTTTTAATTAATGCTGCTTGATTGCATTGCCTTGGCAGCAGACTGGAGGATACTAATGTGGAAATGGAGGAACTCTGTTACCCTTAAGCTTTTAGCAGCTTCGCATACTGTACTCGGTGGGTAGCCACTCAGATTTGATCCATCAGCTCAGATACAGGCAGGTTTTCTTGTGATGGAAAATATCCCTCATTTCCTCTATTCCCTTCTACTTGCCAATTTGTCCTCTGCCTGAACTTGATCTTATCTTGTGGTTCAGGGCTAAAACTCATCCTATCTCCCGATAGGCCCCTTGCTGCTACTTTCTGACCTTAGCCTGACACTGATCCTGCCTTTTGAAGACAAGCGAAGATCAAGTGAGGATCAAGGGGTTAGTCGCTCTAGTGATACAGTTTTTCTTCTCCCTTCCCTGTCTGTGGGTTGTGTTTGTCTGCGCTCTGCAGGTCGATGAGTCCTGCATGCTAAACTCGCGCAGTAATTGGGTGTGTGCCTGTTTGCAGCCGGCTCCAGCTCATCATTCAGCTTGAGAGGAAATCTATGGCAGGGTGATAAACATATTGCTAAGTAAGGGGATTGTAGGCCTGAGTGTCATTGCGCTCAGCACTGTGCACACACAACTGTCATCTGAGGTCAGCTTTTTCACCACTGTGGCAGCACAAGTAAAAACCAGAGTGTATATATTTTCCCTCCTAAAGCTGTGTTCGCATTGGACACGTTTCGCGCGACATACAATGTCAATGGAAAGACGCGATCACAGGCAAATTGGCGGCGGGTGGCGCGAAGGACGCGGTGCGAACACGTGAAATCTGCATCATTCGCATGTTCCTGTGAGTTAAAATATTTCAAGTCGAGCAAGAAATTTGCCTTTCAGCCCTGATGGATCAGGGATTTCAGCAAACTTTTGGTCCGTTTATTGCAATTAAATCACGGCAAAATGGGTTTATTTTGGATTTCTGTCTTCTTTTCATTATAAAGCATGTTTAAGTACTCTGAAAGAAAATGCTGTGCCTTTAAACGAGTCATCAGGACTTCCGTGAAGTTGTAATGTTACAATACTATATGTAGGTAGACAGTGTCGTTATAGTAATTCCAAAAGACGCAGAAACACTGACCAATCAGAACGGACTGGGCTTTTTTGTGACGGGCTGAGGCTGGTTGACCACCAAAGCGTTTTTTTTCTGAGGCCAGTGTCTTTTGGAATGCTTTGCAATGGGAGCGGCAAATATTTAGGCTCTGCTACAAACGGCAGCAGCGTGACGAGGTGCTGAGCGTCTATTCTACGCTGAGCGCTAAGTTTGGCTTTTTTTCCGGACGCCCAGATTTGAAAACGCTGCACTCATCACTATCACTTTTCACCTAGCTGTCCAATCACAGTGGAGGAGAGGCGGGACAAATACCACAAAGGCCAACCATCACATTCTACACATATGTATAAGTGCTGATCCATGTATGAACCCACATAGACCAGCGGGTCTGTCCTCTCCTCTCTCCCTACGAGCTTCTGCCTTTCCTTCATCGAGAGCAAAGGCCGACATGTTTACTTCCACGGATATTCCGTATCACAGCAACCAGACACAACCAAGGACTCAGCTGAAAAGACGCTGTGCCTCCAAAGCGCTATTAGCTGGGCTTTTTTCAGGAGGCGGGAGGAGCGCCTGCCGTTTTCAACGGGGAAAAAAAAAGCTTTGGTGGACACACGGCCTTAACGAGACAGGTGCTAAAAGAGAGTGACTATTTTTAACATTAAAGCATGTAAACATGTTGTAGTAGAAACCAAAAATACAATTAAGAACCTGAAAATTAGCATAATTTAGGACCTTTAAAAGTATAGTCTATGGTTCTATTTACATTTTACATGTGCTGCGACACCAACAACTGTCTTCACACACACCTTCCTGTTTAAAAAGTGTCCATATCCAGCTTTGAGTTGCTCGGCTTAAACACAGTCATCTCTTCTCACCGTCTCCACACACCGAGCAGGCAAAGCAGCCAGTGTTTACCAATCAGTTACAGTCGCCATATCACATCCCGCCTGCCCTTCCCGTTTGCCGAAGGCCGTGATTAAGTGTCATGATGGAAAGCATCAACATCCATTTCATCCATATTTGATGAGCGAATGCCTCCCTCCTATTACACACAACAGGAGGAAGCTGTAATCAGCATTCACACACACTGTGAATAATTATTTACCTAGATAATGGCTGTTTGTTCAAGCACAGAAAAAAAGGTTGATATTTTTTTTTCCCCTCGTGTTTTTTTTTTCTTTTTTTCTTTCCATAATAAAGATAACTCTGATTAGGTAATAGCATGACTGATTTCCTGTTGTTTTTATGACTTGGCTTGTTCAGGCCGCCTCCTGATCTGTCAACTAATGTTATTAGCCCCCATCACAGAACCTTCATCATCTCCAGGACAGCACAATAAACTTATCAACCAAGAACCTAACACGCTGCCATTTGACCGTACTAACGATGTGGCATAATAAATGTCTATTATCCACTCTGCTCACACACAGACTCAACAGAGGAGTAGATCGCGGCTGCACTGAGCTGTGTTATGCCCAATTTCAGAGTTAGCCTGTAAACCTTAGATTTTTATGAGCTAGACCCCAATTCTGCAGGGCAGCGCCACATTAAAGAGAATGTGGATCCACAAATGAGGTCAGCAGAGCAGGCTGTTACATTAAGGGCATAGGAATCATAGTGTCTGACTGCTACCTATTGCAAATGCCACGTAAGTATTAGCATATAGAAATTGAGACTGATAATCAGAAATGGTATTAGGACAGGGTCACATTGACACTGTAACATACACTCAGTTTCCAGTTTATTAGGTACGCCTCGCTACAACACTCCTGCAGTAAATCCTACCTTTATAATGTTTTTATGAACTGTATTACATTATCCAGACAAGTGTTTGTTATTTAGCCTGCCCTCATTGATATACATGGTGGACGCAATAATAGAAACAACTGTCAGTATAACGCAATACATTTCAACAGCACCACAAACTACAATGACATGACCATACAGTTGAATCAACACCTCTTTAAAACAGTTTCAAGAGAAACTGAACATTATGAAAGTAGGATTTATTGCAGGACGGTGGTATAAGGCTGAATTAGTTTTATCTTGGTGTAGCTAATGACAGTGTATGTAGCGTTTAGGAATGTCCCCATGAAGCTTTTTTTGTCCCAATCTGAATCCTTTAATACAGGATATCTACACATACACAGTCTGATCTGATACTTATATAGCAGCAGAAGACTTTTTTCTTTTTTTTTCTTTTGATTAAATATGGATCTGGCATATTAAAGTAATAAGTGTAGCCTTCTGACATAGCTGCACCCTATTTTTCACAAGCGAATTAATCAAAATACTGAAATTCCTGGTTCAAACTATTGAATTAATCAGCTTAAATTATTGATATGATAAGAATGACAGTTTGAACTGTTCCGACTCCTGACATTGACATTAAGCAATAAGCTGAAGAAAAGAAGCACCACTCTGTTGGAGTTGTTGAAACTAAGGCATTCGCAGGCCATGCCCCCCAAATTAGATATTGTGATATTGTGTTTTATGTGGTTTATAATAGACGATCAGTGTGTTTTCATGCCAGTCAGTGCTCTGCAATTTCTAAACTTGCTAATGATGCAAAACATCATAGAGAGGAGTCACCTTTGACCCTGCTAATAAAAAGTGAGTGGCAATTGAAAGTGTGCACATTTCAATCATGCCCCCACCACACTTTTTGTCATTCTTCTTTTGCTCGTTCCCTTATTCTATCATAGTTGTGTCATTGCCTGCCACTGTTTAGTGGGAACAATGACAGCACTGACTGATGCAGGTCCAACCAACGTATGACAGGCAGACACTCTGGGCCTCTCGCCCTTTGGGCCCTCATCCTGCCAGCCAGTTTTCATTTCCAGCAGCCAGGCAGGTGGATGAAATGAATGACCACGGTTTTTTTGTCCCCCTTTTTAAATGTCTGGACTGGTGGTTTGTTAGAAACAGGTCCCCCCCCCCCCCCACCACCAGCCCTTTAAACCAACTCCTGCAAAATCCATCAACATGTCTTTCTGGCAGAAACAGAGAACCACAAAGTGACGTTCAGAGTCAAACAAGGAAGCCGTGTTGTGCTTCTTCTATGTGTCAGCAAACAATGTTTCCATCTAAATCCACAAACTGCACACTTTGCTGCAGGACAGGCAATCTTTCTGGGATGGGAATTTGATTTCTTCAAGTCCACATTCTTCAAACAAGCTTTTAGCACCATGTGCACAGGAGAGATTGCAATCAAATTGGCTTCATCTCATCTCACTGCCTCCCCACGACGTCTTAAGAGAGAGATCTAAAGTGTTAAATCACTGTTGAGTATATGTACATTGGTTTCCCGAAGCAAACGTTTCATTGCTGAAATGCAGATTTAAAAAAAACTATCAAAACAAAATTAAAAATGTATAGATAAGAAGTCACGTGTGGTAAATTTCGCCCATCTGAAACATGGCTGCCCTTTTGACGTTTGCAGCCATTTACACAGATTTGCTATATTATTTGAGCAGCATGGGTAAAAGTAGGGGGACTTTTATGCGTAGTGCAATCTGTCTTTGCTCCAGCAGGAAGGAAGGAACAACAAGAGGGTAAAAGAAAACAGCTGTTTGGTTGAGTTTTTAGTTGTGCATAGAATGACATCACAAGGAAGTAGTGGCTGCAAGGCTCGGTTTCTCAGGACCATTATTATTTCACCAAATTCATATTGACCCTTCTCCCTTGTAGCATCGATCCCCATTTTAAAAGCAACATGAAGGACTCTTTGTACTCCACTTATAGGTGTTGTTTCCGTCGCACACTGCAGTCCTTCCATTCCACTCAACACAAGATGATCTCTGTAATGTGCAATGAAAGGACTGAGCAGTCAGAGTAGTCTAATGCTCATGCCCCTCGTCATGTGCAGTTTTCTCTTAATTCTCTTTTTATCTTATAATCATGTTTGCTATGTTACGGTAAATTCGTGGAAGCAGCTGTTGGCTGTTAACAGAGCAGGAAATGCAACTTTAACAGAAATTAATTTGGATATTTACACAACTGTATCAGAAGTTAGCAGACGGCCACACGAGCCATTAGTCCACCAAGCAATCCCAAAGACCCTGAAGAGACCAATCTACCTGCTATTTACTGCCACAGTAATCTTAATGGGAGGTGGTGGACACACAGCGTGGCGTATCTTGTTATTGCCATTTCCCTGCTTAGTTATTGTCACCATATGGGGGCCCCACGAGGGCTGTCTTTGCCCCGGTTCTTTCAGACGTCACCCTATAATAACCCTGTGTTATGAGTAGCCATTACTGTTCTCCATAGTGGACTGTACACTTGATATCCACAACTCCTATCGGAACTACTTTCCTAAGGCAACACAGATTAGTACCTCTAAGGTGCTGAATCTCAGAAGTAACAGGTGCGCTGTTTATCCCACTCAAGTCTAATAGATGCGACTCAACTCTCCTGGAAAAATAACGGAGTGTTATTCCGCAGCAGAGACGCTCCAGAACCCACAACATAGTAATGAGCAATGTTATGCGAACAAGTGTTAGATTACAGCAGTTGTTGTGCATTGTTGGTCTTTTGAAATTTCTGCTTGTGAGCGAGGCACCTTGTTTGTACTCGTGTCTCTCAATGTGGGCTGTCGTGGGTGAAAGGATCACATAAATAACAAGCACACATTTCAGATGCCTCAGTCTTATTGTAGTCATACGCCGGACCCAGGTCTGTTTGAGAGCAGCGTGTGTACAACTACTGTTGGCAGAATGCATAAACTATGATGGTGCCAGGGCTTATAGGGTCATTAGCCTCTCTGTCTCTGTCAGTGAGTAGATTTGTTCTCGTATCGGAGCTGATTCACACTGTGTTCTGACTTTCACACATCCAAAGAGCTCTTTGCTGCCCCCATTAAATCTGCAGCTGCTTTTATATGACCTGCGCTGCCAAACCCTCAAAAAGAAAGTCCCTCTTTTGAATTATGAAGCAGCCAGGTGTATGCGTGTGGGAGGGTGGGGGGGGGGGGGGGGGCATCATTATAGAGATGTTTTTTTATGAGGCTTTCTGGTAGACAGCGCTTGCTCTCGGTTTATTTCTGCCTGTGAATTTTTTTGTTCTGGTGTGAATACTCTCATATGCTGCCCTGGCCAAATAAACACACAAACATGTAAATGTACATGTGATTTACTCAAGCACACACACAGATGTGACTGCATACAACAAAGCTACAGCTAGATGCTTGCAGTAGCATGGTCTTTGTTTGCAGCATTTAAAGCTGATTTGTTAGAGTTGAAAGATGGTATGGAATACACTCAGGGGATTCATCTTTTATTTGCAGTTGCCCTGTACTCCCCACCTCACACAGCCTCTCCATCACACTGTCCTTTTGTCTCTCGTCTTCTTTTATACACACACAGACATGGACAACACGCAACTGTGCTGTTCCATGCGTGACTCTCCCCAAACAATGTCCTTAATGGCAGAAGTATAACTAGCTGCTTCTTGGCATGAATATACTGTAGGTACCTCTGCAGCACGCACGCACACACACATATTCTCATGACCTCCCATTATATTCCATTATAGTATTATTTTCAGACTGTATAGAGCCACTGAAGCTGATCCTTTCATGTAGGCACAGAAGCACTCTGTACATTGACAGACTCCGTTAATAACTACATATACAGTCACTTTGCTGACACAAATCAGGTGGCACACACACACACACACACACACACACACACACACACACAGTATCAGTGTCTGTTTGGCTGCTGACTGAAGACAGACTCAACATATGTGAAAAGCAACCGAAACGACAAAGATTTGCATTCTAGCCAAATATTAGCCTAACATCGCAAAATGTGTTTTAATCTGGAGCCTCTGCAACAATGTAGCGCTGAACGACAACATGCAAATTGCTTGTTCCGATTTCAAGCAGGAAAAAAAAGGGCTGCGTGGTCACAAACCTTCTAAAAATTACAGCTAAACAGTATCCTAAAATGTGCTTCTGAAAACATACAGTATGAGGCAGGAAATAGGCATGCAACAGTTTTGATTCTGCCGAGTTTGGCAGTTTGACCCGAGTTTCGTGAGCCTGGTGCATTGCAATGGAGGGAGTATGCCAGTTACATTCGGTAACTACATTCTAGCATGACGCTCCTCTGTCAGTCATCGTCTTAAACCTGCCCCATATT